>JARKIB010000288.1:0-166388 GCA_029378385.1 Mycena metata
TGCGCTCGCTACCGACGTTTGCCAGTTACGAGGATTATGCGAAGATGATAGACGATGCGCCGGAGGACGATATTTAGCTCCTGTATTATTTTTCGTACACTGGGGATTCGCCAAATATTTAGAAAGAGTCGACAGGCCAAGACTGGCGCGAACAATGGTTTTGAGTGTGTGTAACCTCGTATGGACCAGCGAAGAATGTTGTAAGGAGAATGTACTTAGGGAGGAGGAAAGGCTTGTGACGGCAACTGGAGTCAACGCCTCGCCCAAAATCGAGAGGCAATCGGCTGCAGAGCAGTCGCCCACCTCAATTCGAGTCAAGTTCGACCACGGAAATGTCTGCCCTTCTCCTTGGACAACGGCGGAGAAAACTAGATACATCGATACATTTTAATACCACGCCTCCGTCTCAAAGGAGGCAGGTAAACTAGGTCTACCACGGCGGGTCGTAACGCGCAATTTTTTTTACAAGTTATAGCGTTCGGATTTGTCGCCGTAGCGGGCGGCGGCTAGTCGTCGTCTACCTCTGCATCGCCGTCCCCGTCCCCATCGTGCGGTTTCCACACAGATTCCATCACGATAGCTCTGATTTGTTGCCATCGGTCGTTAAACTTCCTTGGAGCCTGCATCTGAGACTTAGGTCGTGAGCTGGCTGGTGTTAGAAAGTTCAACACAAGGGGTCCCAATGCAATTACCGAGAGAGCGCCAGAAAATTTGAGACTGCCTCTCATCAACTTCCACACCCGGCTGGAAGTGTTTGACGAGGTCGCCGTCCTCCAACTTCATCCGCTGTTATCGACGTCAGAAAAAATAACCTTAGACGACGAGCGACTCACCAACTGGATAGCCCTGACCGTGTCATTGAATTGGAATGATACCCTCCGCCTTGCGCGAGATCAGGTGCGGTTAGACGAAGACCGGAGATTAGCTCGGGTGGTGTATGGAGGTAAGTGGGATAATGAACGCCGGTGCCAGGGAACCCTTTGACGGCGGCCTCAAGGATCGCCGCTGAATCGTGCGGGTTACGCGCGAGATGCATTCCTGCAGGCGGCCGTTCAGCGCTCTCCACACACAGTAGCAAGGCATTCACCGAGAACCCCATAGATTAATTTGACGTTGGGATTGTTCGGGTCCGTCGGTGTGTCGACGGACCCACCCAGTGTCTAAGGTGGTATCAGATAAAAAAATCCAGAGAGTTTTTCAGCGAGTTAACCTCTGTGTAAACGTCGACGAGATGTTTAATGAACTCTTGTCTTACGAGTGGAACAGGCTCCGTCGATCGCGGATACGTCGCGTAGAGACGCTCTTGGTCCGCAGGAGCGTCGTCGTCCAGTGTTATGCACAAGTGTGTGTGATCACCCCCAAGGGCCGCTAGGGCACGTCATGAACCGATGAGGAGGTGACCTGGAGGTCAGAAAAAAACGAGACCGTACCCATCAGTCCTTCGACGTATGTCCAAATCGCATCGTCGGAATTGAAGCGGCCTGGGGAAACCAGTCGAGACCAGAACACATCTCGAGAAAGGTGGAAATGTTTCCCAAGAGTTTCGACGGCGAGATTGAGCCTTTTGCGAGTTCAATGGCAGCGGGGGCCTGGGCAAATGCTGGCGCGAGAAGCAGGCATTACGTTATGTACTTCGACACGACACGGCCTTGCTTACTTACATTTATCCCGTATCCCGAACCAACATGGGCGTCGCGGACCTCCTCCTCTGGGGCAGGCGTAATCTCGGCTCCAGATCTTTTACGGGGTTCGGGTCCGTTCGGCCGAGGCACAGAAATCAAAAAACCGTAGCAGCCATCACCCCGTAAAGATCTGGTGCAGTTTGATCGCAAAACATGCGATTGCTCATCGGTCACAGTGAGTCACACCGACTAACGGATGGAAACATCTCGCGATTAAGGGTCTTTGCAGCCCTGTTTAATCTATTTCTGCTCCCCCAGAGTTATAATTTTGACCACAGAATATGCTGGACAAAGAGGAGCACGCGGAAACCTTTTAAACAGGAGTAACTTGGATTTTAGTGGAGGAAAATGGGGAAAAAGTCGAATATTCGAGAACCCGGACGCGTTTGAAGTGGTCAAAGGTCCTTAGAATCATTTTATATTTCAATTTCACTTCATCGACGCGCCAAGAACAATTTTCAGACTTGTACTTGTGCATTTGGAAAAACCGGTGAATGATGATGGCACCTTGGGTAATCAGTGGATGAACAACAACTCGGTTTTAGAGTCTAAAATCCATAGAAGCACCCTCATGAAGGTTCACAAATATTTTCGCCCTCTTATGAGGAATGTTCACGGAGAAAGAGTGTTAATTTTGATAATTACCCAGCATCATGAAAAAGCGTCAGAAAATTGCAGAGAGTGTCAGAGTGTCTCGGGATCATCCATAGGAATGGCTGAGTAAAGTTTGAGCCACCAAGTAACCTAGTTGAAGCAAATTCCGGGTCCTAGTTGAGAGGTGTGACACAATCGCATAGTTGCGTACCAAATTGCACCAGACGTTATAGGGCAGTGTTCCCCCATCAAATTTTCATCAAATTCTGCCTCGACAACATCTCGACATCCCCGATTGGAATTCTGCCCGCGAGCGGAGCGAGCGACTGCCCTATAACGGTTCTGGAAACGAGACTAGGGCAGGCGGCCATCCATGTTGCTCGACGATCGGACTTTGGTGGAAAATCTCTTGCGGTAGATATTTCCTGTTTGCTACACCAAGGGCTTCACGGCGATCTCGACGGCGCTGCAAGCCGCGGAAGCCAGTGCGACGGGCGGCGTCTCGTACGACGGGCTCAAGTGTGTTCGATAATTTGCGAGCTAGGCTGGGGTTAACTTGCAGCTTGGTTGCAGCTGGCTCAACCCCTGTAACGAATCCGATCAAAGGAAAGGCCCGGCCGACACGGCCGAGATGTGGCTGTGCAATTTAATCTCCCACGGTTGCTTTTTGAAAATGCCACCATCAGATTGTTTTACAATTTGGCATTTTTTCCCAACATATAGCACATGAAAGGGCGTAAAAGGTATAGATAAAGAATACAATATCGTCAGATCGACCGTCCACGAGACGTCGAAAGAGACAGAAAAGGAAGTCCGTTTCAAGAGCACTTTGCGAGGCCCATGTTGATCAAGTCAGTCCCCGCTGCAAAGGAATCAGTGACAGCGATTGAGGGTATTTCTCGATAGTCTTTACCTTTGATGTAATAATAATCGCCTGCATGGACGTTGATGAGCGGAGTTCAACAGAAACGACGGCAGAAGGAATACCGTAAACAATGCCAGTTAAGAAATTGTTGGCCGGCCAGTTCACTGTTCCGTTCGAAAGGAGCGATTGCCAAGCGGGACGCCACGCCAATGTAGTTATTTTGTTGAGGAGCTACGACGCCGGTCAGAATTGTGTTGAACTTTGAACGAGGCCCGCAAACATACGTTTATTGCGGCGTTGATCCAAACTTTGCTTTGAGTCGCGTCAGTTTCCACGCTTCCCAGGAGAAGAAGCCCGGTGGCAGCAATCGTGGCGGCAGAAGAATCAGCGGGCCGAGGAGCTGGTACCAACGGTGCATTGAAATCCCTTGTTTACAGCCGAATGTCAGCGCTCGAGTAGGCATTAGCGCAGATACGGCATACCATGGCACGATACCATCCGAAGGAAGGTTGTCGAGGAAATAGGTAGCAAGCCGCCGCGCCGTAGTGAGATAATTGGTGTCCTGGGTGTGGCTATACACTTCGAACCAAAATTCAACCCTCCAGTTGGCACTAAACTGAACCAAACTCACTGTTTGCAAAACCGTAAATTCCCCAAGCCTGTCCCCGACTCCATGTGCTGTTGTTTTTGACGTGTGAATGAGTCATTCCGGAAGGGCAGCGAATCGAACACCAACCTATTATCAGAGAACCCTTGTGAAGTACGCTTCCTAATAACAACCCCAGTGGTAGAATTGTATTCCACGACGTGCCAGGTCGAGCCTGCGGATTAATGAGCTCGGCGAGCGAACGATCAAGACTGAACGAACCATCAGGGCGAATATGATTCTTCATGGTGGTGTCCGAATGCGTAATAGCAATATCGCGCAGTGTCTCGTTCTTGGTGAGTCCATAGGCGACCCACAAAATTTCCAAGTTCATCATATTGTCGATAATGACCTATGGCCGGCGTCAGCATTACTGGCGAGATCCTTTTCTTTTCTTAAAAACCAACCGTAAAATCCGTTGGATCAGCGGTATCCCAGCTTCGCGTGCATCCAACAGTGGGGTTGAATCTGGCCGCGAGATCGGCCGCGAAAGCATTGACGGCAGTAAGAGCGGTTTGGTTGGTAGGATTGCTGGTTGAAAAAGCTTAAGCGTCGCGTCGCGTGCGTCAAATAGTACCTACATGAGCAATTCTTGCACGAACGGGAAACTCAGGAATCCCACATCGTGCCCTTGATTATTGTGTGCCTCAAGTGGGATAAGCCCGTTACTAAGCGATCGTCCCAAGGTGAGCCAATTTGCAGCAGCCAGCCCGTTGGAGGGTGTTGCACCACAAAGCGTTTGCCTCGTGTTAAGGGCATAGAGAGTTGTCGGGAAGAACGCGCTCGTCCAGGTGTCTGGAACGAAATCGAGCCAGTGTCCAACAGAGGTATCGGTGTACTGGGGATACTGGATGGGCGCGGGCAGTGATTTTGCGGTGGCGAGGACCTTCTGTGGAATGAGCCCCGAGTAGAGTTGGGCGGGAACGCTTTGGGCAGCGATGAGAGGAGTGAGAACGGCCAACAAGTAGACGGGAGAGAGCATCGTGCCACCTAACAATTAACCTTCAATCGCCGCCCCTTTAAAGCGCCAAAGAAGCACCGGTCCGAAACACGCCCTTGGGAGGCGAGCAGGCGGAGCAGAAATATGGCGTCACAAGATCGACGTTGAACAAAGATCGTACGTTGAGGCGACTTGATTGGCGAAATTCGAAGACCCCGGGCGCGGGTCTGCGCGGGTGCATGTGACCGAGTCGGGCTCGCGCAGCAGAGAGGTGCTTTACGGGCAGAGCAAACCTGAAACAACGAAGGCGGGTGTAGAGCTCCATTGTGTGTGCCAGTTGTGTGCCAGTGAGTTCCCTAACTGTCCAGCGCTGGAACTCCACTTGAAATTGACTTGAATAATGAACTTAGTACCATGCGGTTGAATCAACGATATTTATGTAGGTTCTGTTCGAAAGAACAAGTGGAATCTGTTTAGAATCGGTTTTCATGATGCTTTTCAGGCAAATCGAAGCCAGTTGAACAAGACAATTGGCGGTTTGGCTGGTTTTGGACAAGGGAGAGGCATCACTTGTTGATCAGTGTTTCCTCGCTTTCCGGAGCGGCCCGAGACGCGTTCACGTGAACTCTTTCTTGAATTCTTTGGGAATTCCTCTCCTCCGCTCGGGCTCCGGGAGAATCTCGTTTCACGCGTCTCAACTCGTGGTCATGTGCATGAGACTGACACCGCGCCTTCAAATTCCCTTTAAGAACCAGGATGCGCACAAACTCGGGTCTCTCTAGACTCTATATATTTGCGCTCGTACCTCGCGTTATAGAGGCCTTTCCAGTGATTTTTCTGGTCTTGCACTACTATGCGCTTGACGTCTCTTGTTGCAGCCGCCTTTGGGCTTCTTGGCAACATCTGCAGAGCCGCTCCGTCTGTCTCGGTCGTCTCTAACACCCAACTCGACCCTAAGGGAATATTTTTCATCTCTTTCGATGGTACGTACCAGGAACCTTTTTTTGGTGGACTTGACTGAAATAGTGGAAAAAAGGGGTAGTGAACGTCAATAGTTTCCAGGATTCCGCTGTTTTGGCGTTCCAGAACTTTCAGTTCGCGGCCTGGTACACCTCTACTGGGACCGCTGTCCTGGGCCGTCGGACACTCCCTTCGGGTGCCTGGTCGACCCTGCAACTGCCGCACAATATCTCTACGAGTGACTCGCACAACGTTATATCCCTCGGGGTGTCGCCTGCCGATGGGAAGATTCACGTCGCCCTCGATTGTCATTCGACACAGGTGTTCTACACTAGCTCGGAAGCCAACCTGGCCACAAGTGGGAACAGCTGGGTGGCAAGCAGATTCGCGCCCATCACCACAACGCTCGGGACTCTCAATATTGGAACGTGAGTTTGCTCCGCCTGAGGTTCAACCAGCGCCTCACTTCGTTTCAGCGTCATCACATATCCTCAGTCAGTTGGATCTTTCGTTTCTGATATCTTCACTCAGACCGAGAAAACAGATTCGTCGTTACTCCGAATAATCTCCTTCAATTCGTGTTCCGTTCGGGAGTCTCGGGAGATGGGGCCACTCAGCTGGCTGAATATAGCGCGGGAACATGGACGAATGTCGGTTCCTGGGCTTCCGCCACTGGGACATATACCGCCCCAAGCGGAGCTACCAGCACGCTTCGGAATCTCTATATTCACGGTGAGTTTAGGCAGGAAGGACCCTCCTCATCCTCGTTCCTCATATACCCCCTTAGGTTTCTCCTACCACGGTACCAGAGCGTATGTCAGCGGCACTTGGAGAGAGCAAAACGGGGCCGTCTCTTGCAGCTCCTTGGGGTTGACCAACCACGATACTGTCTATTTCTACTCGGATGACATGGGTAAGTTTTTATAGTTGGTCGTGGTTCGAAAAGCTAACCCCGTTTTAACAGGCTGTACATGGTTCAACAACGCTGCGACCCAAATTGGGACGTCTGGGACCAATCCGGTCAGCGTAAATACAGCGGGAATCATTGTTGACTCGCTTGATGCCGACCATGCGCTCATGAACCAAGAGTCTCAAACCGTCGACTCCACAGGCCAATTGCATATCATAATATCTTATGTTCCTGGTGAGCTTTGTCTCCGAAATTCCGCAGACCAATCCTAACCGTGCCTACGCAGGACGATTCACTCAATGCGTGTCTGACTACGAAACCGTCAGACCGGAATTCGCCCGACCCTTCCACCTCTACCGATCCGCCAGCGGCGTCTGGACCAAGGTCGAGATCCCGTTCTTCATTCAAAGCGTCGGGCGCTCGCAGATTGTCATGGACACCGAAGATAATGTCTACGTCTTCATGCCGTTCCTCCGCGTCGTCACCGCCAGCAAGGCTTCGGGGTGGACTGACTGGACTTCCGTCTACAACGGCACCATAACGGGCTTGCAAGTATTTGAGGAGATCACACTGGACAGAGCTAGAGTCTCCAGTGGATTGGTGTCTGTGCTCTATCAGCAGAATAGCACTGGGACCACTCCGTCGCCCGTTCACCTGATTGATTTCAGTTTGAGCGGTTGAGTGTTCTTTTTTTCCCTTTCTATTCTTGTACCACACTTGGATGTATCTTTAGGCCTCCAAATATGAAAAACAATTGCTGCTGCCATTGTCGGCCAATTGCATTTGTGTCTCCTCTAAAATTACATAGTCACACTTTCTTCCCGAAGGTTGGGTCAATTTTCCGATTCGGGTCCATAAAGGCATCGATGTCCGCCTCGGTGACCTGCGCTTTCCGCTAAGAAATTCAAATCAGAAAAATGGACACCAAGATCAGAGTCGGGAGACATACCTCCTGGAAGTCGCCGACGAACTTTTGTAAGAGTTCTATGCATCGGCTCTTCAGCTGACCAGTCAGCAGTCTCCCCGCCCGGTATTCCTGTACCCACGTCAGGAATCAAATTAACAAACCGGAAATGAAAGCCGCTCACGACACCAAGCCGCTCCAACTCTTCATCGTCATCCAAGAAGAACGACAAATACTGGTAGCTAACATCGACGTCGGTATTCCCTCCCAACCGCTGATGCTCCTCTTTCGTCTCTCTGCCGCCGGAGAACGCATGAGTGTTGACCTTGTTCTTGATCTGCGAGAGCTTGTCGCTCATGTAGATACTGCTGTTCGCGTCGCTCGCGCTCATCTTCGTCTGCGGGCCCTGCAGCGCGGGGAAGAACTTGGAGTGCAGTAGTGCGGGTTTAGGGTACTTGAGTTTCTGCGCAACGTCGCGCGTAAGGCGGAAGTACGGGTCCTGGTCGATCGCGCAGGGAATGAGGCAGGGGATGTTGGACACCGTGCCGAAGATCTGCGGGAAGGAGTTGGAGAAGGAGGGCGTGGCTTGGATGGCGGCAAAGTGGATTTTGCCGATGTTGTCCGAGTCGTTGAACCCGAAGGTGGCCTTGGCCTGGCTGTAGGTTATCTGCCGAGATATCTTGGACACATTCTCGTAGAACGCGCCACCGAGATACGAATAATCGCTGAAGATGAACGTCCTTTTCAGGTCAAACCCGACTGCGATAATGTCGCGTGTGTTCTGCCTCGCGAACGCTTTCACTTGCTCGACTTTGAGTTCATGTTTGAACAGGAACTTTTCGTCGTCGGTGAGCTGAATGACCAACGGAACTTGGAACACGTCCTGTAACCATCTTCCGAAGATTAAATACGTAGTAGATTTATAGTAAACACAACGCTCACTTGGTAAACACAAATGGCACCATATGTCCCAGATGCATACTGTCGCTGCTCGGGCCCCGTCCAGTATACAAGAAGAAGGGGTTCCCCTGCTCGTATCGATCAAGGATTTTGTCAAATTCCCTGCACAATCCGCATAAATTGAGCATTACATGGATGATGGACAATTACATGCCGATGCGAAAAGAACATCCCCCGTCGGAGAAAGACATGGGGTTTCTGTCCTGTGAGCTTCTCAAAGCGCTCCAAGAGGGCCGCGTCTACTCGTCGTGTGCCAAACTGCTCTATGAGTTTGTCGTAATCAATCGCATTCTGCTTTCCGTCGGTGGAGACGGAGCCTCGCACGTCCCAGGGAGTAACGACCTGGGACTGTGATGACTCCTTTGCTTCTGGGGCAGCAGCACCAGTGGTTGTAACATCCGAGGTAGCACTAGATCACGGTAGGATGAGCAGACGCTTGAGAGTTTGGCACGAGATCGCGTACTCGGCAAGAGAAACACCAGCCAAATTCGAGGCAAGAGTTTGGACGACCGCAGGCGCAGTGGGATCGGCAGAGAGCTCCTCAGGGACGGTCGAAGGCACAAAAGCCATTGGGACAGTGGTGGTTCTGGTCAAAGGAATTTCTCAAATCCGATCGAGTCAATCCGTCCTAATCAGGCTAATAGCGCCAAACAACGCGTCCAATTTGCTGTCACTTGCGTTTCTCTTCCTACCTTCACCACGATGGCCGAATGGACTTGCGACGCGAATGACGCCCTCAGTCTGTCTCTTGGTCAGGTCGACGTGTTTTCGGGGTCAATATTGCCACCTAACGGCTTCCTCCTTTTTTCTGCCTTTCAGTCCGAGCACAGGAGGACGAACTGGTCCTGGGAGAGGGGGAATCGTATTCGGACTTCCATCCAACTTTCACCTATCCTGTGAGGCAGTTGACGGCTATTTCCCTGGACGCGCGCCGTACTGAAGCCACCTCTTTGTTCTTTCCAGATCTTCGGAGAGGAAGAGAAGATATATGGTTACAACGACCTGGTCATCGACGTGTGTTGGACGGTTCTATGTCTTGAGGCCCAAATTTAACGCGTTATCCAGCTGAGATTCGCGTCTGGGTCGCTTGTTCAGTTTCTCGAAGTAAAGCACTCGAAAAAGCTCGCCTCATCTTCCACTGTGGACGACGTCGACAAAACTCTGACTGGCTTTATGCCCACAGGTGGCTTTCCGTTCCGTTCCGCGCTCTATCCCGGCGCTCAGACTCGTTCTTCGTGCGCAGATTTCTACCGAGACGAAAAGGCGTTCCTGGCACGCGTTGAGGAGGATGCGACGACCTTCAAGCCCACTGGTCAAATGATCTACACCTACACGCGACCGGCACCGACGGCTGGCAGCTCTAATAAAGGGAAAGGCATTGCTCAGCCCCAAATACTGAACCCTGAGAGCGAGGACGCGATTGTCTTCGAGGTGTATCATGTGCGTCTCCGTTTCAGTCCCTGGACCTGACCGCTAGATGCTCTGGCTTGCAGACAACTTGGGACTCTCCCGGTTTCAGAGAAATCCATCGCCGGATGCAGCTTTTCATACTGCTTTATATCGAGGGCGGCTCGTATATCGAGGAAGAGGAGGATACCTGGGAGTTTGTCGTTCTGTATGTAACACAATGTTGTGGACGTATGCATACTCATCTTCCACAGTTACGAGAAACGAAAACGGAGACATTCTCCCAACGTCGCGACATATCATTTTGCGGGTTATTCGTCGCTATATCCTTTCTATTGCTTCCCCGAGAAAGTTCGTCTGCGGTTAAGGTACGCGAGTCTTCCTTGGGAAATCGCGCTCGCTCACTACCGCATCCGGCGTGCAGTCAATTTGTGATATTACCACCATACCAACGCTCCGGTCATGGCTGTGAGCTGCTCGACTCTACCCCCAAACCAATTCACTAATACGTCTCCAGCCGAACTTTACACTGCAATATACCAATACGTGCTCTCCCAGCCCAACATCGCCGAGCTTACCGTCGAAGACCCAGCAGAGGCGTTCGAGGACCTGCGTGACAAAAATGACCTCTTGATGCTGCTCTCGCACCAGCGCTTCATGGAAGAAGGCTTCGGTGGCGAGTCAGTCTCGCACGGCGGCGGCCGGGCTGGGGGAGTCGGAAAAGGCGGCCGCAGTGGCAGGGGTGCAAATAGCGCGGTGATTGCCTCCAAGGGAAAGATGGGCCCCCCTGCGGAGAAGCCCTGGGTCGAAAAATGGCGGAAGGATCTGAAAATTGCAGGGGTTGGTCCGTCTTAACTCCCAAATTTTGGTGCTGAAGATACTTCATTCCCAGCGGCAATTCCATCGCCTAGTCGAGATGCTCATCTTGCTCCGACTGGATCCCACTGACGGACGCGCCATGCGGGCATATCGTCTTCAGGTAAAAGAACGGCTGTACCGTTTTAACTTTGTGAGTACCTTGCCGTCTCAAGCGTTTGCTAGCCACTCATGTGCGTTGCAGGAAATATTGGCGCAGCTGGATAAGCAGGAGCGACTGGACAAGTTGGAAGAGACGTTCCAAAGCGTGCGGGATGATTATATGAGAATTCTGGCTTTACTGAGTCATTAGTGTAACGCGTGCCGTTGCTTTCTGTACTGAATTGATTATTGCTTCATGTTATTCCAAGCCTGAATTGTTGGCGCATCATGATGCGCCGCTTGCCTTGCCTCCTTCCACCACAAGTCTTACCTCCATTTGTTATACTGAAAGTCTGAAACCTTGCTCATAACTTACGTCGTGTGCGGCTGCGGAACGCGTTTATGATGACCCCGGAAACGGCACCCCAGTCGCCGGAGGCTCAGAATGACGCCGATATTGCTAGCAGCATTCTGTCGCCACTGCGCGAAAAGGCGCCGTCGATGAGCTCCAGAACCAGCACAGGAAGGATATCCACCCCCTACCCCAACCGCTCGCGGCCCTCTCTGCCAATATCAAGCCAGCGGAAGGCGCCTGCGTTCAACAAATTCATCCTGTACGAAAACCGCCTCCGCTTCTTCATCATCGCGTCCAACACAACGGATTCGCGCCATCGCATCATCAAGGTCGACCGCACGTCGCAGGAGGAGCTCAGCGTGGTGGAGGATGACTCTGAATACAGTGGGAAGCAAATGAGCGCGATGCTCAAAATGCTGGACGATGGCAATAAGAGCTCAGGAGGGCTCGGCAAGGCGAGGGTGTTCTTTGGGATCGCAGGTAGCTATTCCCTGGTTTTACCGCGTTATTTTGCTCAGTTGTGTGCCAGGCTTTATCCGTTTCACGGCTGGCTACTACATGATTTTGATAACGAAGCGCTCATACGTCGCGCTGCTGGGCGGTCACTACCTGTACCATTGTGAAAACACGGAAATCGTCCCTGTGTGCTTCAACCACAAGATAGACAAGCCAGCGGAAGAACAGCGCCTTATGAATATCTTCAAGCAGGTGGACATGTCCAAAAACTTTTATTTTAGGTTCGTTCAGTCTCAAGAAGAGATGAAGTGCAGCTGAATTTTAACAGTTACACCTACGACATAACCTCTACACTGCAGCACAACCTCACGGGCTCTAGTCGCTCGGTACAGGGCGATTGGCCGTTCAACGATAGATTCGCCTGGAACTTTAACATGATGACGGCTCCCTTTGGGAATGAGGAGCATCCCCACCTCAAACCATACTGGATACTGCCACTGGTTCACGGTCACGTCGACCAAGCCAGTGCGTCTTGTACTTGGTCCTGATTGAGTGTTCTTATGGCGTGCAGAATTGACTGTCCTGGGACGCGTCATTTTCGTGACGCTCATTGCCCGACGATCCCGTCATTTTGCTGGTGCGCGTTACTTGAAGCGCGGTGTCAACGACGAGGTTCGGGATATGTTCGTTTAGTGATCACAGCTGAGGTTTGTGCAGGGAAACGTCGCTAATGAGGTCGAGACTGAGCAGATTGTGTCGGAAGCGCTTACCACTCCCTTTTACTATCCCTCTCGCCGAGACCCCGAACAACAAGACCGGCGTCCGAGTCCGAACTACACGAGTTACGTGCAGTACCGCGGTAGTATACCCATCTACTGGACGCAGGAACCCAACAGCATGAGCCCGCGTCCGCCGATCGAAAGTCCGTCCGCTTAATCTACTATGACATTAAGACTAATCCCATACGTAGTTAGCGTCGTCGACCCCTTCTACACCGCCGCCTCGCGCCATTTCGACGACCTTTTCAAGCGATACGGCGCGCCCCTCATGATCTTGAACCTTATCAAGAAGCGCGAGCCCGTCGCCCGAGAGTCGAAACTGCTTGATGAGTACACCCAGTGTGTGAAGTACCTCAACCAGTTCTTGCCGCGGGACAAGCGGATGGAGTATCGGCCCTGGGATATGTCCCGTGCGTACAAGGAGTGCGTGCGAATCCGGATTTCCTCTGTAGGATACTAAGAATCCACCGCGCACAGAAAGACGCAGGACGTGATCAGCATCCTGGAGGACCACGCAGAAGAGTCCATTCAGATGACGGGCTTCTTCCACTCGGGGCCCGAGCCATATTCGCATTTTCTGCAGAACGAGGCAGAGTGAGTTTCCTTTCGCGTCTTCCTTAAACAACGAAAATCAATGCCATTACGAAGGAACAACCAGCTCCCATGGCGAAGCACAATCTCGCTGCAAAATGGGATCTGTCGGACGAACTGCGTGGACTGCCTCGATCGCACGAACGCGGCGCAGTTCGTGTTCGGGAAGCGCGCGCTAGGGCACCAGCTGTACGCCCTCGGGGTTGTAGAGCACCCCAACTTGGCGTTCGATTCCGATGCGGTGAATATGTTGACTGAGATGTACCACGATCACGGCGATTGTAAGTGTCATCTTCATCATCCTCTATAAAATGTGACACCGTATCCTTCGAAGCAATCGCCCTGCAGTATACCGGGAGTGCACTAGTCAACCGTGTCGAGACATACCGCCGGATGCCGCACTGGAACAGCCATTCTCGAGATATCATCGAGAACATCCGACGGTTTTATACCAACTCCCTCCTCGGTACGCTCTTCACTCCATATTTTTTGTCTCCTCTTCTCACCAGCGAAAAGACGCGGACAAGCAAACCGCCATCAACCTCTTCCTCGGCGTGCAAAGCGAGCGGCCCATCATCCACCCGCCAGTTCGAGGTGGGTACCAGAAGTGGTTCCATGAGGAGCACCTCCAGCCGCCGTACGCGCTAGACGACTGCGATCGTGGGTTGCGCGATTTCGTGCAGAACAAGAGCGACTTTTGGGTCGAGTATTATCGACCCCTGTTATTCACTTCTCTGGGGAAGCATTTCGCGTATTCAATGAACAGCACGCTGAAGCTGCCTGGGTGAGTTCAAGCCGACAGTAGATCTGCGCTTCATTTACGTGTTCGCAGAAAAACGGCCAGGGACATGAATCAGAGCCCGTTTGAGGCGCATGGGAATGCTGTAAGACATCAGCCGAGGTGTGTATGTTCTCGATCCTCCGCAATCCATACTGACAGTGGAATACAGCGTAGTGCAAGGTGTACGACGCTGGATTGGCGCCCATCCCGTCTCGAGCTCGAAGAAGAACCATAACAAGCCCACCATACGGGTTGAGGATAAGAAACCTGCGGCCGAGCCTGAGCCCGATAAGAACTCGACAGAGGTCATTGCCTGGCGGCGTTTGAATCCGACGGTGTCCGAAACGGAGGAGGCAGAGTATCAAGGGTGCGCGGACGGTTCCCTCCCGCTTCATTACCATGCAACGTTACTAATTCACCCTCAAGGTATATCGACCAGTGTCAGGAGCTCCTCGATGCGCCGAGTACGTCGGGAGAGCGGAAAGATCTCGAGGTCTACTACTTGGCTGTGCGAACTGCAACAGGGGAGGTACCCGACACGGGCGAGATTCCAAAGGAGTTTTTCGCGTATGTCGAGCATGGGAAGACACAATACCTGGATGGCCGAAGGGACGTCCAGCCGGAAAGGACGGCTTATTATGAGCGCTGGCTTGGGTCTGCGGGGTAAAAGATTGAATACTCAATAATGCACATGTACTTTTACGACTACTCTGTTTTTGGGCGTGCCCGCGAGAGTGCGAGGTGCTGGCGACCTTCAGTGTACCACCAGACCCCAAGGCATAGCACGCCGAACACACCGCCCGTCGCGACATGAACAAGCACGTTCTTGTTCATCAAGACCGAAATCCCGGCTCCCGACCTCGCGACGGTCCCCGGGATATCTAGCCTTCGTGCGCTTTGTCGTACAACTGCCCACGACACACAACACGCGGTGCTGAGGCTGTAGCCCGGGAGAGCGTTTCTCCATGCCAACACAGAGCGCGCGTTATTTGCACTGAAGAACGCGGAGACGAAGAACACCGCGTACACGATTCTCGCGCTCAGGTTTATGATGTTGGCATATACCAACGACGAGTCGCCGAAGTGCCACCCGTAGAGTTGAACGGCTGCGCCGATGTAGATTACTGAGAATCCCGCCATCCACCTAAAATAATAAATCCGTCAGAGGATGCGGTGAAGAAGGCATGCGGAACGGACCAGCTCTGCCTGTTAAGATCGCGGGGAGTGGAGACGCTCGATATGAATGCCTCGAGCCCGCCGTTCAATGCGAGAACAGGGATATACCAGACCCAGGCACTTAGAACGTGTGGCGCGCTTGTGGAAAGGTATTGGCGCGGGAGAAGGATGGGGAGGACAATCGGGAGGTAGGCGGTGCCGAACACAAGCAGGATGAGGGAAAGGGATATCTGGATGGAAAGGAGAGTGATGAGGGCCTGGGACGCGGTTTGGAGCGCTTCCTTGTGAACTGGAGGAGCTAGCATCCTGGAAAATGAAATCCTAGAGGTCTCCTCGATGGGTTGGAATATTATTCGGGCAATCAGGGAGCCTAAGGTGCATTGAGGGTGTGGAAAGAAAGCGATATTCTATTAGCATACCATAATTCACAGCAATGGCGTATCCGCCCTGGTCCCGTAAAGGGCTGAACGAGGCGAGGACAAGTTTGTCGCCCTCGGTGAGGAAATGCTTGATCACAGATTGCCCAGTCATCGTCAGGGAAAGACGGAATATACCATCCTCAATCTTTGCACTTTGAAAGGGATTATTACGGCGTGTTAGTGAGTGCTAGAGGCAACACACCTATCAGAAGCTGAGGCGGGGAATAGGGCAGAGAGGCCGTAGTGCGAGAGGTACACGACTAGAAGGCATAGCGAGTAGGCGAGTTGACCCATAGCGAAAGCTATTAGAGCTAGATCTCCGTCTAACTGAGCCTTCGAGTCGTACAACAGCACAAGGAACGTGACGAATGTCTTCATCGTGATCCCCATCCCTTCAGCCCGCACACGGACGTGGGTTTTCATCTCCGACATTGCCCTACGGGGTGTAAACCGAAGGAACGCGAGATACGCAAGACGCGACACGCACGTACTGGTTATGCATCGGCTCACACCACAGCTCCATCATCGCCGCGAGCGCGTACACGCCAATTCCGCCATAGAATCCGGCTTGGGACCTAGTTTCCTGGGCAGCGAAGCGTGCGTAGAGAAAGCTTGTAGCCAGCGCCAACGGGGCCCCTATGACGAGTGGGAGGAACGAAAGGTTACCGGCATTCCAGGAGCCGTCCTGCGCCCGTTTGACACGTAGTAATGAGTTGCGGACGCCCTCTCGGCTGATAAAGAGTATTGTGCTCGAAATTAATTCGAATTGAATCGCGGCGGTGCCGAATGCTCGGGGAGAGGCTAGACGAAACAATGCCTGGTTCAAGACGAATGTGACGCCGCGAGAGAGGACTTGAAGCCCGATTAGAGATGTGAGTTGGCGACTGGACATTGTTTGGCTTGAGGAGCGGGTCCAAATAACGCGAACGCGTCTAATTAATTTTTCACAAAATCGGTATCGACCTCAGACGCGCTCGGCATTGATAGTCTATGAGCGCAGTCATTTCATATTCACAATATATGTCTATGTAGACTGTAAAGGCGTGCTGCGACCCTCCATCCTCGCCGACCAATCAAACAATGCATCTCCGGCATCGCGGTCCCAGCCTTCAAGGGCCTTCAGCGCAGCTTCACCCCAGTTGAAGCTCTCATGTTCGCTGCGCTCCTTCGGTCCATCGACGAAAATGATTAGGCTCTTCGATATGGGTTTGATGAAGCCGTAGGAAATCCCGTTGTCGATGAGCTGGCGGAGGGGCTCGAAGAACGAGCATACGTTGAGCAGGATGACCGCTGCGTTGGGGATTCCCTTATTCGATTTTAACCGGTGAGGTGATGCAGAAGGGGACTCACGTTTGTTGTGAATTCCGAGTTGCGTCCAGGTGGTGACCTCAAGGACCTCCTCGAACGTTCCGAACCCTCCGGGTAATCCAATGAACCCAGCTGATCTGCGGGCCATTTCCACTTTGCGTTCATGCATTGAATCGACGACGACATGCTCGATCTTCCGGGCGTTTGAAAGCATTAAAATTGGGCTAAGATACTACATACCTCCTCGCGTCCAGCTTCATCTAAGACCACATTAACTTGAGAAGAAGCCTTCTCGCCCTCGCCCCCGCCAGCGACCATAGCATACGGCACTATACCGGTGACCTTCCCACCTCGTTCGAGAACCGCTCCAGAGACGATGCCCATGATTCCTTTAGAGCCGCCACCATAGACCATGGGCCGATTTGCGTCAGCGAGTGCACGTCCGAGTGCTGAGGCGATTTAGGCGTTAAGTAGGATCGCTTGAATCTGGGCTGAAGAATAGACGGACATGTCGCAGCGTGGCTGAAAGCCTTTTCTGTGCCGATCGAAGAGCCGCAATATACAGCTACGGCGTTGGAGGAAGTCATTGTAGAAGGATGGTTCACGATGGATGCAAGAGCGAAGTGTGAGTCACAAAAGAATTGGAGTTGTCCGGATGATATATGGTATCCGTGGGGAGATTTGTATCTTCTAATCACCCGAAAGCCTTTAGAAAGTGAGAGACGGGGAGAGACGGCGGGGATAATCGATTCAGCATGTGGTCGTGGATTGAAGGCACGGGACATCAAGGACAAACAACCGTTACGGTCCCAATTGGGAAGGGTGTCTGAAATTGAATATGACCTTTGACACTATCAGTTCATTTCTCCTTCGAGACTGAGAACAACTTGGAACGGAGGGTTTTTTGCGATTCCCACTTCCTCAAACTGCGGGAAAAAAAACAATCGAGAGAAACGATCTAGTTTAATTTTTCCTAGAGACCCAACCGCGGTCGATTCCGTACGAGAAAATCTGTATGAGAATGGCTCTGAAAATTCCTGGAATCAAGAATAGAATGAGCAACGAGCACTTCAAAACTGAGTTCAATTGTCGTGGTTTGGAATAAATGTCACGAAAAATCGTATAGCAATCATCCAATGAGGTGAAAATCGGAGTACGGACCTCCTGACAATCACGGTAGGACGTCTTCATCTCCCGCAGTAAAATTCACGGCTAAAATTAAGTTGTAACGGGCAATGGACTCCTTCCACGATGAGTTGCTACCGCCTATCCTGGAGGGTCGAAGAGTGTATTGTAAGTATTGGTTTCTTCAGCATGGACTGAGAATACTCAACAAGACCGGATGCCGACCTCGAAGGCATTGGACTGAATCAAGACGACGGCAGCGAGGGAGATAAGGAGTAGGGGCCAAGGCAAGGGTAGAATGAGACTCGATTGCTTCTGGCACCTCCTGGTTCGAACATCATGATGTTGAAGGGGGCTTGGCCGGACTTGGGTAGTAGCAAACGGAACTAGATCCATTGACGACGTTGTGGCTCGACGCGCCACTGCCATGCGCCAACCGCGCCGCAGTACTGTGCATGCGGATCGCAGTACTATGTACTGTGAATGCGGATCGCAGTTACTCGAACAAGTCGTTTGTGAACGAGATATTTCGAAAGTCGGGTCGGATTGAAAGGAGTGTCGACGAGTTGTGTTGAAGACAAAGAAAAGAGCGAGCGAGAAAAAGTGCCGATCAAAAGTGAAATCAAAGGAAAGGTAGATTTGTTTGGTTGTGTTTCCCGATACGCAGCTTTAGTTTCTCTTCTGTTAACCAGCTAGACCATGGCGACTGGCCCCTCCGGACTCGGCGTAGAAATCGTTTCGACCATCAACAAGCTTCAGGATGTCTTCACTACTGTTGGTTCGAGCGCTTCCTCGATAGACCTTCCCCAAATCTGTGTGCTAGGAAGTCAAAGTAGCGGCAAGAGTAGTGTTCTCGAGGTTTGAACCACAATCAATCCTTGAACAACCGTTAACGACTGATATAACAACCTAAACCTTCATAGAACATCGTGGGGCGAGACTTTCTGCCTCGTGGTTCTGGCATAGTGACGCGGCGACCACTCGTGTGTCCCTCAATTTCAGCAATGGCTACAGCAAACTAACCCCTCCTTTCAGGTTCTTCAACTCATAAACAGACCGGCCACGGCCGCCCCCGCACCCGCGGCCAATGGTGCCGCTCCTCGTACGTCTCCTTTGCCGTGAATGGACCGCAGTTGACATCATTTAGCTGCCACTCCTACTGCGCCTCAGATGAACGGGGCGGAAAAGGGGGACAAGCACGCCAACCCAGACGAGTGGGGCGAGTTCCTCCATCTCCCCGGCGAAAAGTTCTACGACTTCAACAAGATTCGGGAAGAAATCGTCCGTGACACTGAAGCCAAAACCGGTCGCAACGCAGGCATATCCCCGCTGCCCATCAATCTCCGCATTTTCTCGCCAAATGTACTAACATTGACGTTGGTCGATTTGCCTGGCCTCACCAAGGTCCCGGTCGGCGACCAGCCACGCGACATTGAGAAGCAGATCCGGGACATGCTGATGAAATATATCGTCAAACCCGCCTGCATCATTCTCGCTGTCACAGGCGCTAACCAGGACTTGGCCAACTCGGAGGGTCTGAAAATGGCGCGTGAGGTGGACCCTGAAGGTACCCGAACTATCGGTGTTTTGACCAAGGTCGATTTGATGTGCGTCCTGTCCCTTCAACTTGTTCTTGAAATAAAAATCTAAATTTGTGCAGGGACGCGGGCACGGATGTCGTTGATATCCTCGCTGGGCGTATCATTCCTATGCGTCTAGGATACGTGCCGGTCGTCAACCGCGGTCAACGAGATATCGAATTGAACCGACCCATCAGCTACGCTCTGGAGAAGGAGCGTGAGTTCTTCGAAAACCACCCCTCCTACCGGAGTAAGGCCCAATATTGTGGAACACCTTACCTGGCACACAAACTCAATCAGGTGTGTGGCCCGTTCTTCCTAGCGCGCTATCCGTCTCACTGAATCTCCCTCAGATCCTCAAACTCCACATCCGCAACACCCTCCCCGACATTAAAGCCCGCATCACCCAGCAGCTCCAGAAATTCACTACTGAGCTGATCTCGCTAGGCGGACCGCTCGGCGACAACTCTGCCAACGTCGTCCTCACCGTCATCACGGAATTCACGTCCGAGTTCCGGACCGTCATCGACGGAAACACGAACGATTTATCACTGAATGAGCTGTCCGGTGGAGCCAGAATCAGCTTCGTGTTCCACGAGTTGTTCAACAACGGCATCAAGAATATCGACCCCTTTGACCAAGTCAAGGACGGTGACATTCGTACGCTTCTGTACAACTCCTCTGTGAGTTTGTTTACGCGATGACTTTCCTGACCCGTAAGCTGACGGGATGTAGGGTTCGACACCAGCGCTTTTCGTGGGGACGGCCGCGTTTGAGGCTATCGTGAAGCAGCAGATCCTGAGGCTGGAGGAGCCCAGTTTGAAGTGCTGTCAATTGGTGTATGATGAGCTCATCCGAATTCTCGGGCAGCTCCTTGCCAAAATCGTAAGTTGGCGTCGTGTTAGTTTAAAGGTGCCGTATTGTTAACCCTTCTCGCAGCAAGCATTCCGGCGGTATCCGGCGCTGCGGGAGCGCTTCAACTCGGTCGTTGTCAATTTCTTCAAGAACTCGATGGCGCCGACGACGAAGCTTGTTACTGATATGGTCGCGTAAGTCGCTTCGTTTACTACTTTCCTCTTTACTTCTCTAAACCTCGTTGCAACGATAGAATGCAGGCCTGCTACGTCAACACCACCCACCCCGACTTCATCAATGGACACAAGGTTCGTATTTCGTCTTGCCTCCATCTCAAACGGCGGTTGTTTACGGTGAATGAATGTACAGGCCATGTCCATTGTGAATGACCGCATGAACGCCGCGCGGCCGCCCCCACCCGCCGCGGACCCCAAGGCCGGCAAGCTCGCGCCTGGGCAGATCAACAACAACCGCGATCTGGACGTGGAGGCGAAGAAGGAGGAGCCGAGCTTCTTTGGGTCGTTCTTTGCGCCGAAGAAAGCCGGGGCGACGAAGAAGAACGGCACGGCGACGCCGTCGACGATGGAGGCACCGCCCGCTGTCATTCGGCCACAAGCCGCGCTGAACGAGCGCGAGACGATGGAGACGGAGGTTATCAGTGCGTCTCCGCCTCGCTGCTTCCATTATCGTTATTTCACACTGACACACGCACAGAGCTGCTGATCCACTCGTACTTTAACATCGTGAAGCGCGAGATGATCGACATGGTGCCCAAGGCCATCTCGCTGACGCTCGTATCGCACTCGACGAAGAACTTGCAGCGCGAGCTGCTGCAGGAGCTGTACAAGCCCGAGGTGCTCGATGACCTGCTCAAGGAGAGCGAGGTGATCGTACATCGGCGGAAGGAGGTCACTGCTATGGTCGCTGCGCTCAACAAGGCGGAGGAGTGAGTCCCCTTCCTCCTTCCTTTCTGCGTCTCTTCTAACGTCGTTCCAGGATCGTCGCCGGCGTCTAACCGCCTTGCTTGCTCTGCGTCGTCGTTCTGGCTGCCTTTTTTCGTGGATTTATACACTCATACCTCTCGCTCCCTCTTTTCGCGTCGAACTCTATGCATAATACTCTTCATAATAAGTTCACCGCCGGGTCGACCATGCATGCAAGCAGTCTTGCAGACTTTAGACAGTGGGTGGGGTAGCAACTTTGTGGTATTAGGGTATGTGTAATTGGCCGCCGACCGACCGACCGACCTTTCATTTTATTTAATACATCATGCATTCTCGAGCCGGCGTGCAGGCGACGGGGAATAAATTCGAGAGGTATGTGCTAAGAAACAACGCACAACAGTGGGACGCATAGCCGTCGACGCTTATTTATACTCCGCACTTCACTCATGTCCAAATTCGCGTGAATCATCTTCGATAGGGCTTCGCGGCCTTGGTTTTCGTCGTTCACCCCGCGCTCCCTCCCGGTCGCCTGACCCCCGAACGCGGCCAGACGCCCATGCGTCTTGCGGTGCATGTCTGCCGCGCGGTTATCATGCTCGCTGCCTGCATCAGCGCGTACACAGGGTATCTCAAGTACGAAGAGTGGAACCTGAAGGTGTACCTCCCAGCCGGGGTCCTCTTTGCATTACTAGGCCATGTCGGAAAAATATAAAGATCCTTATAAGACCCTACGCTTATAACCCATTTTAAGAGTCTTATAGGCTCTTGTAACAGGTATTAACTGTCTTATAACTGTCTTATAAGGTTCTTGTAAGGGCATCATAAGACCAAAACCTCTTGTAGGCGCCTTATAATCATAAAGATCCCTTATAGAGCCTTATGTCAAGTTATGTGCGATTTCTTTTTTTTCCGACATTAGTGCGTGGGTTTGAGCTTCACTTGAAGCTTGAAGACAGGGGGAAGCAGATCTAGAGTTGAACTGACGTTGAATAATTCAACCAGAAATTCCCGCCGCCAAAGGCGGGATGATCCACCTCCGAGCCCTCCCCCTTGTTGCGCCTGGCCAATTTTGTGTTTGTACTACACATCTTCAGGTATATCGTGGAAAGAATGGGTGGGTCGTTCGATGACCCTAGACCACGATCTGAGGGTGGGTTGCTTACTTGTCATGGACGCGTCTAGCAATTTCTGACACGATATGCGTTTAGTGACATCCGAGGTTGAACCCGATACCAAAGTTACTTGATTTGGCCGGGTTCTCTTGGAGCGCAAGTACCAGTCTGTTGTGAAGCACCGAGCGCTGACATGTCATTTCTTCTCGTTGCTTAAGAAATTTCAAGTACGCGGCCGGAGTTGATTTCTGCTTCCACCCAATAACTGGAAGGCAACGTAGAACAAGTTCGCACTGGCATGAGCGGCATTAAGGATTTTGTTCCGTTCACCGCCACAAGGCTTCTTAAAGTTCTTTGATCAGGTCCCCATGTCCGGCCCGGGTTTTCAACTCGCTGTTTTTTCAGTCTCTAACTCACGCCAGGAATTTCGGCCTGGCTGAATTGGCTCCCAAAACCTTTGATTGTGTTTCACGATAACCCGCCTCTGCGCGTCGTGTCCTAGTCTACCGAAGGGGTGCGGCTTGAGAACATCTCTGAGCGTAAAGCGGAAAAAACGACACACCAGGCGCGCTTTGAACATCGTGTCAGGACCGTTTCCCATTTTGCAGTGCTTCAAGCCTTACGAGGCAATGCAAGGGTGTCTCTCTTCATGGATGCCATGAGTTAGGAAACGTGTGGGAATGTTTTGATGCCTACGATTTAACGGCCCTGCGAGATTTCGAATGCCATCGAGAGCAACACATCTGGTATAATATCGAAACCTCGTCTCGCCTTGGCAGTTCCAATGAGGCCATTAAGTACCTTGCCATGATAGCATCAACGAACGAACCGTGAGACATTCCGGGCCGTCGACAGCCCGGCCCATCGGTAAGTCAGGCTTGCTCTGAACCATCTACCCAGGCCTCCCTGCCGGTTCTAACACACAGATTCATTGCTATGGACCATATCGCATTGGAACTGGCGGCTGAGTTGGTGGACAAATTACGGCAGTAAGCACCTCCGCCGAGAATCCTCTTCTCCAACTTCACTCCATGTCTCCTTTGCTTTGTACTCATGCCTCCTCCCAGAACGCCTCCCCAATCGCGATTCCTAGTTGGAGTAGCAGGTTCCCCTGCTGCTGGAAAATCGAGCTTCTGTCACCGGTTACTGAGAAATATCAATACTCTTCTTGCACAAGACGTCGACGCGTCCTCACTGGCACCCGCTACTGAAGGCGACGCCGCCATACTGGTCGGCCTGGATGGATGGCACCTGACTCGCGCCGAGCTATCCCTCTTCCCTGATGCAAAACTTGCCCATGAGCGACGCGGCATTCACTGGACCTTTGATGGAAAGGGATATGTCGCATTCGTACAGGCCCTGCGGCTCCCTCTGTCGTCCCCTGCTTCCCCATCGGATCTCAGGGTAGTAACTGCGCCTGCATTTTCGCATGCATTGAAGGACCCCACCCCCGATGCGATCACGGTATATCCGCACCATCGGCTCGTCATTATTGAAGGTCTATACCCTTTCCTCTCGATCCCCCCATGGTCCGCGGCGTCAGCACTACTCGATGAACGCTGGTTTCTCCATGTAGACGAGACAGAGGCGTGTCGACGACTCGTTAAACGCCACGTTGAAACGGGTATATGTCCTGACGAAGGCGCAGCCCGGCTTCGTGCAGAAGGAAATGATTTACCCAGTTGGTCCCAACTCCTACTCGACGCATTGCATGACTTACGATATGACCGGAAGACGGCAGATTTATTACCGAGAACATGATGCAACCGACAAAATTCATCGAGAGCGTCGAGGATGTTGTGATTGCCCACGAATTGGATCCATAGCCGTGTACGATTTTTTGGTGGAATCGTAGCTTTCAGATTTGTTTCAGCTGCTGGCATGTGTCACGGTGGATGCGCTCGTCGCATATTGTTTCCCCTTCCTTTTTCATTCTTTTCGTGGATTTTTGGGCCTTGATAAATCCTATCAGTAATGCAGAATCTGTTACTGGACAGATGATCCTTCTTTCAACATTTAGGGATTCTTAGCTCATATTCGGCATGCTAATATGGCAAGCCCTTTATCCTCGCAATGGGTTACGGATGTGTGGCAAAACCATTTAGATCCGGACTTACTTGTTACTGGGACCTGGTCCCTGCCTGGTCCCAGTAACAAAGTAAGTCCGGATCTTATAAAATCCCACTACGATTACATGAAATCCGAGGTCTACGAGATACAGAAGGGTCGCGGTCTAACGGCAGCGTGCGCGTTGCGGGCCTCCGAAATCCGAACAGAAATGTATATGAGCGCGTCGCGAAGGAACTTGTACTCAAACAACATGCAGCAACGAAATTAACTGAAATTCGCAGGAAATTTGTGCTCGAGTTGGAGGTTACGAGATGTTTCCCACGGTTCAAGTTCCTGCCATCAAGTAAATACCAGTTCTTTCAAGCGCGACGGCGGCGACGGACGAGCGAGAATTTTGTTTGTGTGTAGCCCGGAATACTTCGGATAAAATTCCAAGTTTTAACGAATCTAAGTTACTATATCGCGTTGGATGCGCACGAGAAGACAGTGCCCACAGCGTCCGCATTATAACTGTCTATGATGGATTGGATTGAGACCTGAATGCGCCGTCAGGGTAAAGAAATATTTAAACGCAAAATCAGCTCACATATGTGCCCGCAACCAGCATGAACATCCCAAACAAGATGAAGAAATAGTTGACCAAGGTTTCGAAGCTACGCCAGGGACCACTCCATCTTTTACTCGCTGGGACCAAAATGAGGTAGGCCATGCCCCAGTAAGTGAACCTGGGAAACAGTTAGACGCATCGGAGAGGCCCTAGCGGCAATGCGCACCCAAAGAACCCATCGAATAACGACGACATCTGGGGGTGGGGGAATCAATTCGCAGTCACGAAAACCAGGAACGGAGACGAACGAGTGACAGGAAGTCTGAGAAAAATGGGATGATCTCAGCCAGGAGGAAGGCAAACACCCAGGTCACTGCGATAATCCCTGCCCAGGCGCTCCAAGCGACAATACTGTTAGAGTTCCTGTGCTCGGAATTGCGGAAAAGTCGGAAGAAGATGAAGCGGGCGGTGACCGACTGCATATAAAGTCAATATGATAAACCGCATACGAAAACACACCCAACTGAATACAGAGATCCGAGGTAAACAATCGTTGGAATCGCAAATGAAAACGCAATCTTTTTGTAGAGAGGTTGCAGTGATCCGAAGGCTGGCGACGTTATATATTGGTTTCCAACGTCTGTGAAAGTTGTGGTCAGTATGGCATTTCGCTAGGTGAAATCGAACACACAATGATACATTATGCTTCCACTATTGAAAGTTCAGTGAAGACTCCCGGAAACAAACGGCCCGAAGCAAACCAAAGTGTGAACACGACGACCTCACAGATCGTCACAGCCCAAAGCGCCTTCGGGAAATCGCGAGGCTCTCGCATCTCAGCGATGAACTAAAAGAAAGAAGTGAGATTGAATGGCGAACCAACTGGAAGAGCCAGTACCGAAGGAATAGTGATCTGTCCAATGAGAGTGTAGCTAATGTTCAAAAAGGCCGACATTCCTGCAAGCGATGAAGGGTTATGAAGAGCAGGAAAAAAAATGTGAGCAAACTTGCCTGCCACAAATGTCGTTCCAGTAACAGGGAACTTGGTAACGATTGGAAATTCCCCGTCAATGTAACCAAACGGTTCACTCTGGATTCCAGAGAAGATGATAGCCAAGAGGACGGCGATGCCCATTGTGACAGCACTAAATACGCCTAGTCCACCCAATTGATTGAGGGTCCGCGGAAGGCTCATGACGAAGCAGATGACTGCGGTAATCGCGCTACCAGGCTTTTAGAGCGTAGATACCTTTCAACAGCGAAAACCAACCTGAACCCTATCGTACACAAGGCTGAGTTCGACAACGTGTTAAGGAGCTTGGCGCCGACAAGGCAATGGAGACCTGTACAAAAAAAAACAGTAAATCATTATTCGAGCCACGACTTGGAGGAAAATCGAACCTTGGATGAAAGTGTTGTTCAAAATGAACATGACCGCGGTAAAGTTATAACCCCACTCCGATCCTCCGAACAAAATGCGGCCAATGTCGCATACGTCGCGCACTTCCGGATGCTTCATACAGAACCTCCATACGATAAGCGCTGCCGAAAGATCAATACACGAAAGGGGAGGTTGAAAATGAACCGACAAGTGTACTGCACTGTCCCCGCAACGGCTATCGTGACAAGGACCCCAGGAACCAATCCGAGCACCGAGTATGACCTTGAGGAAGGAATTAGATACTCCACAATCATCGACGAGTGTGAAGCACCATGGGAAGGAAAGGATAGCAAGGCAGATATATTCCGAGAACAACAGCGCGGCGGTCTGCAGCACCAGTAAGGAGTGATACCGGAATATTCAAGGAGGGACGCACCTTCTGCCATGAACATGTCCGATATTGAATCTCTTTCCCGCTCTCTTTCGCAATCTGGTCAGAAATGCTATATATGCTCGATTCTTCGTCAGAAGAAGCCTGGTCTATCTTGGGATTCTTGATATCCTCCATGGTGCTCGTTTTAGTGGACGGACAGAGACAGACAGGTAAGGGCTTGACGTTGTGAACCGATCACTCCTTATACCGCGAAATTCGCGAAAAGGGGAAAGATCGTTGTTAGATCGTTGATCTCTGTCAAACCTTCCACTCTGCCGACTTTGCCGAGATCCAACCTCCAACCGTTCAAAACGCAATCAACACGTCGCCAAAAGAAAAAATAAATTAGTCCACCGTCGCCGATGGACATCCAGGTTTTCTCCTGTTTTTCTCTCGGGCGAACGAAAATCCGCAACCGGCTCATCAAACCGCCATACGATTTGCTACGATTTGCCGATTCAGTCGTCTTGCACCATTTGATAACGGATTGTGCGATTCTGTCACAAAATCATGCCATCTGACACGTGATATAATGAAAACATTTAAACAAGTTGCGAGAGTCGGCAGAGCACCGTTAGTGTGCACACAAACCGATGGCCCCAAGTTGGAGAAGTTCATGTGGAATTTTTTTAACACGTTTCAGCAGTGACAACGACCGAGTGTCGTTGTTGGTCTGCAAAATACGTTAATGGACTCGGAGGCTTGACAGAAGCAAAAACGCAGACCATCCAAGGATGGGAAACGACTTCAGATAATAGTGCCCTCGACGCGGGGTCGACGGTAAGCATTCGACCGAGGAGGTTTTTGCACTCTATTCCCGGTGAGCATACTATGGGTTGCAGTTGTATAAAGCATCAATCAACGAACCAGGACTGAGATGGAAGGGATATTCAACCAAGCCACCCTTGATTTTGGCATGGAGTGTAGCCATTTCGTGAGCATCGAAAGGGACCCTTCCGCAAACGAGGATGTAAAGTACAGCACCAAAGCCCCAAACGTCGATCTTGATTCAACAACCACGTTCAGGTTGGTGTAAATCATCAGCAGATCAGGGCGCTCACCTCAGGTCCCACGTACGGTTTTTGGGAGATCATCTCGGGCGCAGGAAAATAGGAGGTTCCACAGTAGGTGGAGAGGTGTCCCTGTGGGTCGAAAACAGCGGAAAGACCAAAGTTTGTGATCCTGGCATCCCCAGTATGTGATAGTATGATATTTTCCAGCTTGATATCTCTGTGGACAATTCGGCGGTGGTGGCAGAAAGCCAACGCACTCGCGATCTGTTGAGCCAATCTGCGTGCAGCATGTTCGGGTAGACGGCCATGGGCGATAACATAATCCAAGAGTGAAGAGTACTCGGAGTCGTCAGGTTCAGTCATTACATGTCGGTGATAGCCCAACGTCTTGGCCTATAATATCCGCGTTGAACGACCGCTCACTGAACGAGCCAGCAAACTTCCGCACCAATAGTTCCGCGGTGGGCGGAGAAACGAGCTTGAGGACGGTAAGCTCCGATGAGTATGAGTCCATAGCCTGCAAGTCGTACTGCACAGCAGTGCATCACAAACCCTTCGAAGTAGATTGATTATCAATTTAATCAACAGCCCTATTTATTGGTTGAATTCGCAGCTCCTCTCGAGTGGTTGCGGTGATGAAGAGAGCACGAGCTCTCATCTTACGGTGAAAACTGTGTGTAAACCTACAAGGATCGCAATTCTCTCCCAATTCTCTCCAGCGGTTGATGACCCGTACTTTTTCTTTCGGCGCAATTCAGTTGAACGACTCGAAAGCGCGAGTCTTCCTTAGCTCAAATGGGAAGCCTCTGCCGAATCGCAGCATATCCAGTTGAGGTAGCATGGCAAACCGTGGTGATCTCTCGTTTTCAACCGTGGGAAATTTGCATCAATGTGATTGATCGGAAAAGAATCGTCCCTAAGCTCAAGTTACAGTGCAGGCGGGGAAGAGTGATGCCGCATTTCCGGTCAAATTGACATTTTGGCACGTAAATGTCCCTGGTCCGGTTGGAGAGCTGAGAAAGACGTCAATTTCTGAACAGCTCACAATGTGGAATACGCACGACAGGTTGAAATTCTGCACATCGATATCGGAGCAGCGACCGTCGGGGGAGCACGCTAGACTGGCGACTGTGGCCCCACTGGAGGTTCCGGAAATACTAGCACAAGATTCGTCAGGCCAAGGAAGAAGGAGTAGGTGATTCACAAATACTTTGTGAACAGGACGTCTTGAATGAAGGTGTTGGACGGGAATTGAGCGCACTTGCTTAGAATTAGCAGAGATAGAGACGGGTAGCAAACAAATTTACAGCGGTTGCGTTAGTCATGTCTGGAAATCATCAGCAATGTCAAAATATGCCCACTGTAGACTCACAGCACTATGGATGGAATGGGCGAGGGAAGGGACAAATGGTATATCAGTTCAGTATTTACGATGGATTAGACAAAATATTAACCTGATCAATAACGACAGGGTTGTTGACGTTGGTTTCGAAAAACATGTTGAATGTGACGTTTTTAACAATACCCGATCTATGCAATGTATGAGTTAGATTCGACAGAGCGTCTCTCAAGAGCAACTAACCCAACTCCGGGACCGGCCCATGCCTTGAGAATTAATTTGATTTATCTCTCTGGAGGCAGGGACAGAAGACGAACCTTGATGCGAGCACCATTTTGAGCGTTGCTCATTATCACATTCCTTCAAGAGGAAAAGTAAGAAAGCGGCGGAAAATATGTACTCGATAAATAACCCACGTCGCTGTGACGTTCTCAACTATGTCGAACATTCCGGCAAATTGACCCAGCGAGCTGCGGGAAATGGCTTGAGTACGTAGGCCCGGGGCAACCATTGAAGTCCGTACCCAACTGAGATACCACTAGCCAAGACACATATCAAATGCGAACACGGACAATAAAAATGAGAGCGCACTGAGAACCGTTGCAGTTGAGGTTGGAGACAATGATGTTTGTTGAATCTTGATAACGCGAATTAAGCCGATATTCTGCTGCGAAGTGACACACCTACTGGGCTGCCAGGCAAGATTTTCGAAGTCTCAGAACAGATTACCAGTAGATTGTGAATGGAGACTCACCTTGAACGATACGCAATCATCGCCATTATTGATGTGCGAGTTTTTTATCGTGACTTGATCGCTACGGCGTGTGTTACAGAAACTGCGGCAGAACTTCCTGCTGACGTACCTGCGATAGATGTCCCAGCCGTCAGTGTTAGATGGCCCATGGGCCGAAGTGGACGCAGCGTTGATATGAATATTGTCGAAGACGACATTTTGTCCTTCGTTAACCAGGTTGAACCATTCGGGGCTGTTGATCATGTTGATGTTTTGCACCAAAACGTTGGTTGCTTGGAATAAGGTAAGACTAATTGGCCGCAGCAGACTGGAATTGGCCGCAAACGCATCATACCAGTCCTAGCGTCATTGATATTTTGAACATGGAGCATTTTTTCAATCAAAGACGTACCTGGCCGGCGCCGTCAATAGTACCTCCGCCGTCTAGCAATAGATTTTTGCCTCCCAAGATCCAGAATGTGATCTGGGTTTGGAAAGGGAAAGAGAAGCCGTTCTGATGGAAAATGTCAAAAGCGTTCAAGAGACGGGCTTCTCGGACATACCCCACTCCAGTATGGAATGTCGGGATTAAAGCGCAGGGTTCCTTGCAAGTCCTAAGCAGCCATTTTCAGCGCAATAACTGAAAAATGGATGACTTGCTTACGATGTGTTTGTTGTTTAACCCGGTCATGTTCAAGCGTGTAGATATATTGAGGGTCGTTGACACAGGGATGGTGACCTTGCTGCATGCATGCACAGCGCTCAAAAAGTGCGGTGCGTCGTCCGCGCCGTGTCCTTTGGCGAGCAAGGTGCAAGCCTTCTCATCGTCGTTTCCCTTGTCGTCGTTTCCATCACCTTTTCCTTGGTCTCCGAGGCAAAAATTCAGACTAGCAGCAACGGCCAAGAGTGTAAAAAAGCGCATGGTCCTAGACTCGAGATAGGTGAACCGCTGGAGTGCAGTGGAATAAACGACGACGTGCACATATATATCAGCGTAGGCGGTCCGTGTTCTCCGTTTCTTGGATCCCATGGGCATTTCACCGGACCGCAGTTGGACCCTTCAATAATTATCGTCCAATTTTAGGTGGATTCTCGCGCGCTCAGCGCTCATCGCTGTTTAACATCGAACGACGCAAGAACGACGCGGCGGATTGGAACGACCAAGGAACGACGGCATGACGGAAGCTCCGGGTCGGCCCGGATTGAGCTCGAATTACTTACCCTCTTTTAGAGCTTCCCCCGATTTTCCGCGCACGGTGCTGCCGCCAGTACTAAGGTCTGAGGTCTGAGGCTTCAGCGAAATGAGAGCCCGCAAGGACGAATCAAGGTTGAATCAAGGACGAATTAGGAAATGATTTGCGGTGGCGGTGAGCTTTGAGCTTTCTGCGTCCTTTCCTTCGTCGAACGATGTCTGAACAACCCCGCAACACAAAGAACGCAGCCCCAACATCAAGTAAATCGCCATGCTCATACTTCTTAAAAGGAACTTGTATGTTCGGAGAGAATTGCAGAATGAGCCACTCGCCCGCTACCCTTCAGCCAACTCAGGCTTCAACTGGTGAATCACAAGAGTGTTCCGATTGGAGGGATGGATTCTGCATCAAAGGGCGCAAGTGTCCATTGAACCATGATATGAAGGTATTTGCGTTTACAGCTCGAGAAACCGCCAATTTGCATCCTCCTCCAGATTCTGATGGAGACCAAGCATCGTCGGCAAGCAATGCTGGCCGGGGCGCAGAAAGAAAGCCTGCGGAAGAAAGAGGAGGTAGAGCGCGAACGCAAACTCAGAGACACCCTCAGGGAAAAACACAGGGTTCAAATTGCACGAGAGGAGGCCTCAAAGACGATCCAGCATGTTGTCCTCGGTCGGCGAAGGTCTCGTATGGTGCAGGCGCCTCAATCCAGCACGTCCTTCCCGGTTCCAATTCCTGTCGCATCGGCGTATGGAATCTACCTTTGAATGCCACACGAGAAGAAGTCGAGGGCCTATTTTCCTAACAAGGCATCGCTGCTGGAACGTTCTGCGTGTTGGGGTTGGCGAAATATCCAGACAACACGCATCTCGAGGCGGGTGTCGTTGTCGACAAGGAAAAGGGGGAGATGATTGCGCTGGGTCTGGAAGGTATTGAATTCCGCGACGAGTTGTTGGGATTTTAGTACTTAGCTGTAGCATGCATGTAGAGGCACATGTGTGTAGGTACAGCACCCGCATTGTTCCTCAATGGGACCGCCCGCGGTTAATACATCCTCCTCCTCCTCCTCCTCCAGGTCAGCGAGAACGATCGGCCAGACGGCATGAAGGCGTCGGCAGCGCGTCGCTCCGATGTTCTCACTTTCTCGTTGCGCGCCCCGTTCGAGTCTATCGCCCAAGAATATTGCAGCGGATGATCGACGCCTCCCTCGCTGGTCTGGTTCCCAGCGCACAGAACGGGATTCTTTGTCCGGTGTGTTGCGACGAAATTTCGCACCCCGTCGAGTTGAATTGCGAACATACATATTGCACCGACTGTCTCCGCCATTTCCTCACCACCGCTACTGCCTTTCCGTTGACGTGCATGGGAGAGGAAGGGAGATGTGGTATACTGATCTCCATCCCCACAATCCAACGCTATCTGCCACCACATCAATTCCAACATCTCCTGGAAGTTGCGTTCACCAACTATCTTGAACAACATCCCCAGGAGTTGAAATACTGTACGACTCCACACTGCCGCCAAATCTACTGAGCGACAACCACACCCAGCGTCGTCGACTGTCCTTCGTGTTTTTCCAGTACTTGCTCGTGTTGCGGCGCAGGAGCGCACCAAGGAATGAGCTGTGAAGAAAATAGGATTCACAACGATACCGCGGAACAAGAGCGCCTCAACGATGTCTGGGCGCGAGCAAACGACGTGAAAACCTGCCCGTCGTGCAATATTCGTATCGAGAAGCTGGAGGGTTGCAATCATATTTCCTGCCGCTGTGGCGTCCACATATGTTGGAAATGTCCAACCAATTGCGGTTTTCGATCGAGACGAGATATACGACCACTTGAATGCGGCGCATGGTGGGGCTTTTGAGGTGCAATAAAATAGAGTATACATTCTTCGTAGATTCAACAAAATTTCACTGTACAAAATTATCAAAATTTTCCCTTTCAGTCGACAAACTACATGACAAGACAGCCCCAGCCACTTTCCCGTCGTTCCCGCTGTCTTTGAGCTGCTGCGGCCGCCGCCTCACGCTGCAATTGCATTTGCTCGTGGTACCGCTGCATTTCCCGTCGCCGTGCGACTCTTCTTTCGTCATCAGCGATTGCTTGAAGGCGACGCGCCTCCTCAAGCCATTGGTCCTCCTCAAGCCATTGGTCCTCCTGGACCCGCGGCGCTACAGCCGGATAGCCAACCCGGGCAGGGTTAAACGCATACTGTTGAGCCCATACTGGACGTTGACGCACAGGAACCTCTGGGTGCTCATAAACACGACGGACTGGCTCGGGCTCTGGTGGTGCCTCAAACGCGCCGCCGTGGGCCTGCTGGAGATGCGGGTAAATCTGAGTGTTTTCGAAGACGCCCATGCACACCCAGCAGATATGTGCGCCGCATTTACAGGCCATATGGTTGCAGCCCTCGGTTTTCTCGATCCAGACGGAACAAGTCGGGCAGCGCTTCACCCCATTGGTTCTCGCCCACTCGTCGTTCCGGCGTTCCTGCTCTCCCGGGTCACCCTGAAGTCGCTTATCTTCGCAGCTCATTCCCTGGTGGCCCTCTTCATCGCACGAGGAGCAAACGGTGAAGAAACATGAAGGGCAGGTCATTGCCGTTGGGGCGGCATTGCGACGGTAAACTTGGGTGCAATCTGGGGTTTTGCAATACTTGAATTCTTGCGGGTGTTGCTCGATGTAGCGGAGGAACGCGGCTTCGAGAAGCTGGTGGAATTGAGACGTCGGCAAGAAATGCTCGATGGTTGGTAATGGAATCGGAGTCTCGCAGGTTGCCTCGTCTCCTAGGCACGTCAACGGAAAAGTGTCGGCTGCGGTGGAAATGTAGTGACGAAGGCACCCCAGGCAGTATGTGTGCTCGCACCCGAGGGTTACTGGATGCGAAATTTCGTCGGAGCAAATGGGGCAGGACGCGCCTGTTACCGTTCTCTGAACGCTACCTGCTGTTTCCTCCAAAGATTCGTCAATCAATCTCGTCAAGAGATGGCGGGCCTCTTCGCCACCTCTGATGATAATTTTGGACGCGCGAGGGGCAATAACTAGCGTTGCATTCTCCTCTCCCAATGTTTCTTTCAATGTCGCCATGCCTCGTTGGACGAAAAAGCGAATAGATTGTTTCTTCAGAAACACGGACCATTCTAGCGAATCCAGACGCTCGACCTCGGCCTTGACGGCCTCGCGGGCTTGGTCAACAGAGGCGGCATCGCCGTAGACCTTGACTACACACAGCTTCCAATCGGCCCTGGCGTACGCGCCAGTGCGATCAAGTACCGAGTTGAGGAAGTGAGTACCAGCCGTGGATTTGAACAATCTGTGCCAACAGCTGACGTGGAGTTGCTCGCCGCCCACCAGACTCTCGACGCGGACTTTCAACGATCCCACCGCCTTTTTATCGTCCCCTAAGACTTTGATCTGCATCCTGCTGTTATTTTGGACGGGGAAGATGCGAATAAACGCCTTCTTGTTGTCAGCGGCCTCGCCGTCAGCGAGCGAGTCCCACACGCGCTTCTGCGCCCGATATTGCTGGCGAGGGATGGAGATGATGTATTCCAATGGATTAGGGAGCCAGCGACGAAGGGTTTGGCTGCCCAGATAGTCGAGGCGACCTCCGAACAATGCTTCCACCCGTTTCGCGGCCTCGTGGTTGCTGAAGCGTGCTTTCACCGAAATATTCCCTTCGATATCATCCTGCGCGACGACATCGAAGCTCATCAAGTCGGCCCCACCAATAATTCCCACTTGCTGCCTGACGACTCGGAGACCAGCATCCGCATCGTATGAGATGGGTTTGAGGAACTTGAGCGCATACGAGCCCGCGAATTGTGACACTGTGTGGTGCTCAATCGGGAGGGGCAGGCCAGTGATTTTGACTGCGCACTGCCAGTTGAATCTGCGCATATTAGCGGGTGGTTCGTTCATCTGTACGCGAACTCGGCGGCCAGCGCAGATCTGGCGGTTCAACGCGTTGACCTTGGCATGCGCCTCCTCGACGCTGGCAAAAGTGACCACCGCACAGTTGGATGGAGCACGCCACGACAACGTCAAGGTATCGCAGTCTTTGGAAGCGGAATTTCCCATGCCGTCGGACCGGGCATTTTCCGTGACCTCGAAATGCAGCCGCTCCTGCCTGAACTCAATGTCCTCCAAGCCGGCCGCGATAGCACCGCCCTCCTCTGAACCGGTGATCAAGGTGGCCTCCAAGTGCCTATCGGGAAGCTCCTTAATCCCGGTGATGAATAGGCGGGTCTCATCGACACCTTGCTGGGTGAAGAGTGCCTTGATCTCGTCGTGCGTCGCGTCAAGGGGAAGGTTATTTATTCGAATGCGACATGCTTCGAACCCGGTGACGACCTGTTGGATGGAAATCCCCGCGCTATAGGTGACAAGGCTGGTACCGAGGACGATACGCTGTATGGTTTGAGCTGCCTCCTTACGCCTAGTCTCCGCCTTTCGAGCTTCAAAATCGGCTTGCCGTGCTCTCTCGAGGGCTTCCTGCTCGGCCTGTCGAACTAGCCGCGCGATTCTTTGGGCCTCAATCTCGGCTCTTCGAGCTGCCTCTCGCTCTGCTCGCTGAGCCTCGGCCGCTTCAGCGGCCCTTGCTACCTGCTCTTTGCGCAGCCGTTCAGCTTCTTGTATCTAAATTTTTATTAGGTTCGCATCGCGAATGAAGATCGAATAGATACCTGCGGATCGTGCGCGTACCAGCATTTAACACCCTTTGCACAATGTCCATCTCGCCATGCATGGCACGGTAGTTCGCCTCTCTTAGGTCGAGAACGTGCTTGGGGAGGGGGCGGAGAGGGAGCGGAAGGAGGTTGCAGTACCACAGATCGATCAGCTTCTGAATGTGATTGAGTTCTCGGGGCCTTTGGACCTCGGCCACTCGAGGACGCAGCGGTGTCGCGTCGAGAGGAGAAAGGGACCGGGATTACATTTTCTTCTTTCCACCGGGTAAACCTCCCCTCGGCCTGGGGTGCGGCGGCGACTTCAGCCTATATATCCAAATCGAATGAGTACATCGATATAACACTGCGGCTTTGACAACCAACTTCATGGATGAATTTGCACTTATCACCATAGGCACAACGGCCCTTTGAGAACTGCTTGCACGACCCAGGTTTTACACGCGACATGGGCGAGGGGAGGAAGGCTTAGAAGGCGGCTGAAGAAGCATTGGTGTGAACTATAACAGGAGGTTGAATAGGCGCTGCATTGCCTCGTTGACACTTCAGAGTAACTTTACTTAGCATAAATTGGGTCCAGTAAGCGCCTCGCATTGAACCTCAAATATCCAAGAACGAGAGGCCTCATGACGGTCGGATGGGTGCCTCGAATTGCCAGTAAAATGCGTGCTCCAAAGCGTAGAATAATGCCACGGGCGCCCTGTCCAGGAGAACAACCCCAGTAAACTATCCAAGAAGAAAAGCTGCCAAATACACGTCGGAACTGGATTAAAGGTTCGGCTTGACGCGGTTTAGACGCGTTGAACTTGATCGCGCGACGCGGAGTTCCGGGCCGACGATCGGGCGTTACTGTCACGTCTCCAAATCCGGTCTCTCGCTCTGCAAAAATTCACAAAGTCAATGGACGCTAATATTGGGGAACCCTTCCATCTCGCAAGCTATGGAGTTACTCAGCGCCTCAATAAATCCAAAGCCGGAAAGTCTTCACGACCATCTGCCAACGTATTCGCAACCCATGAAAAATTTGCGTCGGGTAGTTCAGACGGATATGTAACGGTAACAGCTCAGGGAGACGGTGTGCACGTCCTCGACGTATGTATACACATCATATGTTCAATTCATACCATTCAATGCTCTTCCAAAGCTTTCAACTCTCCATCCAGTCATCTCACACACCCTGGGGCCATCTACCAGCTTTTCGTGTCCCTCGGTGACCCTCAACGCGCAAGAGGGCCCGCAAAATACATACACCACCTACGCGGCGATTGCTTCATCTGCGGATGTCTCCGCAGAAGACTGTGGTCGGACTATATGGAAATGGCGCGAAAATCTGTCGAGTAATGCTGAGGATCGCGCGTCGCAGAAGAAAAAAGCTGCAGTGGTCAGTCGTTCTTTTGCAGGTACTCTTCTGAAGCTAATGACTTGCGCAGATGCCGCACCCTATATCCGAAGTTTACGCATGCAATAGCATACCACCGCGTCTGGTGGTTTTGTCTCCTGCAGGTGATTTAACAGTCGTAGATGCGGACCTCAAAATACAGGGCACAGTACCACCACCGCCGGGTGGTACGGCGATTCTAAAATCATTCGTCTTCCCCCGAGAGTCAAGTTCATTTTTGTCGGGTCTTTCTAGCAGCACCGTTATAGTTTTGCTGGAGCATCACTCACAAGATGCAACAACCAGCTTCCGAATTTTAGACGTTTCTGGAGACGGGGAGGCGAGAGAGTTCGTCAACACTAAAATTCCAGTAAAATCAGACGTTTGTTCCCATTTTTTTCCCCATCGCAGCGTCCTTTGATTGACAATCATAGCAAATCGCAAATGTCTCGTGTAGCCCATCGGGTTATCTCAGCATATTGAGTGAGTAGTCACATCAAGCGACACACTTTTCTTCTAATCCACGACTGAAGCACGAGACGGGATCTGGAATTCATTTCAAATCGAGTCGAAGAGCGACGGCATCAGCGTCTATTCGACTGCTCAACCATTACGGCTCGCACCCAAATCGTTCACCTTCCTTGGAAAACCCGCCGATGCGTCTCTTGACGAAGAGATATCTATACTCGCACTAAACACATCCCTCGTCCTGCTGGCCGGAATAACCCCCTCCCCCTCACGAAACATCGTTTTCCTGATATGGGACCTCCAATTCTCGGTTCTCCTCGCCTCCCATGTCCTCGCCGTCCCCTCCACCCACTCCCAGCTCCCCAAACTCTCCATAACCCTCCGTCCCATCACAGCGACCTCACCTCAAGCTCTCCTTATCCTCTCTTCCCCCGCATCGGACGCCCAAGCCAAGTCCACCACACCCACCCGCTCGAACGTCCTCGTCGTCCCACTAACGGTTCCCCTCATGTCGACTATCGGCAACGCCATGGGACGTGCGGCGGCCGGCGCACAATGGCTGGTCCAGCCGAACGCGAACGACGCCCTCGGCCCTGCTCGCGCTGAGGTACTCGCCGCAGTACAGAAATCCATGGCCGATAACCAACCGCAAACTGCCGAAAAGGCATTCTTCGACTGGGAGAAGAGCGAACAGGGTCCCGGAGGTGAAGATGTTGGCAGTGCAGAGGCGCCGGTGGGTCTTCAATGCTGTGGTCTTTGGTAAATGCTGGCGACTGACTTTTGCCCCAGCAGCCAGTTACGCTAGGGCACTCCTTCGTCCATGATCTTTTGACGGCCCTGTTGCAGCCCGCAAAACCGTCGAACACCTATTCTTCCGTGCTCGTTCGACACCTCCTCCACCGACGCGTCGTAAGTGCGAGCATGGTCGACGGCGGAAACCTTTTGGCAGCCCTGAAGCTGCGGCATGACTGGGTACCTTTACTCGTCCTCCTTATCTACTCAGTTTCCAACTGTTTTCTAGACTTCAATAGAGCTCTGCACCACCACCGTCACCGATCTCTCCGAAGCCGACCTCATGTTCATCCTCCAACATGTCGCGCAGCACCATCGCCAAACCACCGGCGCCACGGACGCTATGGACCTCGACCCCCCGACGCTCGGCGCCATACCCAAGCTGCCCACCTTCCTCAACGCATGCGTGCGGTATCAGGCCGCGCCGGCGGCGATGCGGGCGGCGATGCACCAGTATCTCACCCAGCCGGAGGACGTGGTTGCGGTACTGGAGGTGTTGGATGGGTGGGTGGCCAGATGGAAAATCGCGCAGGTGGTTACCCTGCCGCCAAAGACAAGTCTGCGCAAGGACGATCACGGAGTGGTTGTATTGAAGGAGGGGTGGCAGAAGGATCCCACCGAGTATCCGCCTTTAATGAAGGTCTGTTGCCTTTGTTTTCCAGCTCGTTTGCCGTCTCTTAAATGTTACTAGGTCCTCTCATTCATGCAAACAACCCTCGACGCCTCCTTCCTTACCCTACTACAGCACACCCCGGCGCACCCTATCCTCCACAAAGTCCTTTCCCGCATCGAGCCCGAGATCCAGCTCACGGAGCAAATTGATTTGCTCCGCGGCCCGCTCGAACTCTTCGCGCGTGCGCAGGCCAAGGCGGTACGCGACGGCAAAGAGGGCAAGAAGGAGCAGGTGGGCGATTGGCGGCAGCGAAGGCGCTTGGCGCACGAGCGACAGGCCATGGCCGTCGATCGAGTGTATCAACTAGAAGAGCTTGTTTTGTAACTCTGAGTGACTTGACTTAAAAGTAAATTGAGTCTTAGACTCGAACCAGTCCCAAAGGCGTGAAATCTCAAAGACAGTCGTTTGATCAGTACACCGGAGGTCATTCGAGTGGCCTATTGATCGACTGTCATCAATATCCCGAATAACTACTGGCTCGAGTCTAATTGAGTCTATGGATGTCGTTCTACTTCGGCGCCTTCGAACTCCGCTTGATGCTCTCTTGCGGCTTCGGCCGCTACGTGCCGTCGACTCAGAGCGCTCCGGTCATCCGGCAATCTCGTTCTTATTCCTTGCCTCACATCACCCTCGGGCACTACCTGACATCTTCCTCCGAGCCGTACCGCATGGCTGCACACCTCGAAAGCATGAGGAACGAGCTCCCCGATTTGGAGATTTCTATAATCCATCACCACCGTTTGCAGAACCAGAGCTGACGTCGAAGCCAAGTTCGACGCGTTCATCTTCCCAATCTTGACCCTCCCACCGGAAGTTACGACCGAAATATTCCTCCACGACGTTTCAGCGATTCTCGACGATTGTGACGAACACCCTGAGCCTCGCAATCCCTGCAGGGATATCCTTCGATTGCTCCTCGTTTGCCGGGCATGCAGAGCCCTCGTTCCTGCGCTATGGACCACCCTTGACGTAGAGCTCATTGCTTTGAATGGGAAGGCTTCAGAAGTCGAGATGGATGGTTGGTTTGAGTGCGCAGGTGCCCTTCCACTGTCCTTCATCTGTCGTAGACAGACACTACAACGATTTTGCTCGTACCTCGCAAGTTGTACATCTGGGCAGGTCGCGTCGAGAAGGAGTTCTGGACATGTAGCTTCTACATATCTCAGCGATATGCGCCGCGGTTGGAATTCCTCCGTCTTGGCCTATTTTCGGGAAGTTTGTCAATCTCCCCTTCTCAGTCTTCACACTCTACCTCAGTAATCACACCAACACCGATGGCAATGGCTAGAATGATATGCCCCCAACAAATGCTAGGTCTATTGATACTAGGTGAAGTCCCTCCCTCCCACAGAAAAATTATGCGCCAATACACCGATCATACACACATTATTCCGCTAGTATTTAGTCAGTCAGTCCATCCCCTTCCCCTTCGGCTTTTGCCTTCGTCTAAATATTAACTTCTAGATTAATGCACCACCACCCTCACCCTCCGCCCCCCTCTACTCCGCCCGCCCTCGCCCTCGTCCTCGCTCAGCAGCAATACGCACCCCGCGGCGAGCACGAATGCGACCATGCTGGTGTACACGGGCGCGGCGCGGCTGACGATGAGGAGCGCGCCGCCCAGGATGGGGGCGATCATGCCACCGCTGTAACGCAGTAAGTAATTATTAACGGTGCTCTACGGTCCGCATTTGAGAAGCCGGAAAGAAGGGGAGATACGTACACTCGCGATAGCGCGGACGCAATCCCGCAGGCGGTGCCTCGCACTGTACAGAAAGAAAGAAATCGTCAAGTGGCTGGCGAACGGAAACAATACAATGCAGAACTGGCACCTTTTGTGGCGAAAATCTCGGGCGTCCAGCCGTAGAGGACAGCCCACATCGTCTGTTGAGGGCGTCAAGAATTCCGGCTAGCGAGAGCCGGATGGAAGAGAAGGAGGGAAGAGGGAGCACGCACGGTACTGGCGAGCCCGACGCCGATGGCGCTGATGCGCACGGACCATTCGCTCTTGGCGGTCTGCGCGAAGACGAACAGAATACAGAAGGCGGCGGTGATGAGGGTGCTGCCGGCGAGGGACCAGCGCCGACCGAGGGGTGTCAGGATGAGTTTCGCGCCGAGCTGGGTGAAATTAGTTGAGTGAAAGTGAGAGGAGGCAAGAGAGGGCATGTACCAGAGCCCCAGGACACCCGCCGATGGTGAAGATGAGGACGTCCCACAGGCTGTCCTCGATGGATGTTGTCCCCGTGGATTCGAGGAGCTTGGGCAGGAAGACGTTGAACATGGTATACGCTGCGAACAAGTTAGCAGCATTCAGCGAAAGATGGAGATAGATACGCACCCAACGCCATCCCGCCCCATGCAGCCCACACCAGCAAGCTTGTGCGGCGCCACTCGGGGACGAGCACCAGCTTGACGCGACTGATCCACCGGTGCGCCCAGTGCGGGACGTACTCCTTGCTGCCGCCGATAGGCTGGTACCCGGAGCCCGAGTCCACACGCTCAATTGCGTCTGAAGCCGGCACGGTGGCCGTGTCGTCCACGTCCTGAAGCTGAAGTTCACCAGCGAGACCCGTATTGCCGTTGAAGCGCGCGATAAGTTGCAGCGCCTCGAGGGCCTCCTTTGGGCGGCCTGCGTGCACGAGGAAGCGTGGGCTTTCGTGAAGGCGGAAGAATACGATGCGCGCGAGGAACATGGCGAGCGTCTTGGTTTATTAGTCTGAGTTACACTACGCGGAGGGAAGGAAACTCACGAGGACGCCGAGGGCGGCAAGAAGGTGTTTCCAGCCGTTATTGAGGGCGGGGTCGCAGGGAAAGTCGGCGATGACGGCACAGGAATTTTGGGGAACCACGGCGAGGGCGATAAGGGCGGCGAGGACGGAACCCAGAGAAAAAAATAATGAGAGAGCGGTGACGAGATATAGTTTGTGTTGGGGCATGTGTTCGAGGAGGAGAGTGCCATCCGTCGGCATCGAACCCTGGAAGGCAGAAAATTAGCAGCTATTTCGCGCCGCGATAAAAATAATCTGGGGTGCGGGAATATCGGACTTGAGCGCTTTACGCAAGCAAAGAAGCCCACACGTAATGGCGCGCGCAAATGCCGCCATAACCTGCCATAACGCGACGATATGGCAAATTCGCGACGATATGACAAATTCGTGTCCAGAACGAGAACTTTGAGGACCAGTAACAGATAAACGAAAGCGCAGAGGAAAGTGACGCGGCCATACTCACTCCAACCGCGCTGCCGAGCAGGAAAAGCAAGAAACAGAGCGACGTGAAAGAGTACGAGAAGGAGGCCAGTATGCCGAAGAACGCCGTGAAGAAGAGGGTTGCGTTGAAGGCCGTACTCCTCCCCAGTAGATCAGAGCAGGTACCCCAGCCGACTGCGCCAATCATCATGCCGCCAAACATTGCAGAGGAGACGATGCCAATGTAGTTGTCTGGGACAGAATAATGCTGCTGAACGCGCGGCAGAACGATTGCTACGGCTTGAAGCCACATCTAGACAAGGTAAGCCAGGCCACTGTGTCAGGCGCACTCACGTTGTCGGCCATCCAGCCTAAACAGTGGGATATGAGTTATATTCCTTACTTGCGAAGAATAATACACACCGAAACCACAGAGACATAGTAGCGTCCATTGGTAGCTGCCCATTCCGATACGGTCAATTGTCTTGTCGAGTTTAGTGCGAGGGTCGTCGTCTAGCTCGTCGAGGAGATGCTCGACATCGTCCTCCGCGTCGGGCGCGGGGAAATATGGAGACATGGTGGAGGGAAAAGCCAAAATGCCCGTGGTGGCCGTATGCGGTAGCGAGAAAGTACTAAGCGTGATGCGATCAAGTATATCATCAAAGAAGGCTGCCTTGCCTCCCGCCACCCACGGTCCACCATGTCCCTGTCGTCCACGTCCACCCTCAAGGCACAGCTCAAGGGTCATCTGGGCCCCAAGGCGGACGTGTACTTTGCCACCCTGAACTTGTTTGTGACCGGTCAGACCTCGCGCACCGAATTCGACGAATCCATCCGCGTTATTCTCGATACCCCCAATCTCGGTTTGAATTCTTCTGTATTCAAGTAACTAAACCTAATTCATACTCAGTGCAACTACACAACGCGTTAATAATTTCGTTGTTCGACGCAACGACTCACAAGCGTCCGCCTTCTCCCACCGCCCTCCCGCGCCCCAAGCCCCCACCACGGAAGCGCCGACGCGTGCTGCCGTACCAAGGCCCCCAAGAAGACCTCGACGCCCTATCTCTCCGATCTGCCCGTCTCAAACGCTGGACTCTCTCCCTCGGCAAGCGCGAGCGCGAGCGGCTCAAGTCTTTCCAAGCCGCGCCCCTCGACGCGCGACCCCTGCTGCACGACGAGGTTTCGGCGGAACGCGGTGTGGTGCTCATTCCGGAGCGCGGCGATCCCGCAGGCAGCCACGTGCCCGTGCAGCTCGCCGCCACAGCGGGCGCCCCGACGGTCAAACACATCGCGGACCGCATGAACCTCATCTGTGCACAGAACAATCTCGGCGGACCGAATCGCTCCGTCGCATCTCTCATGAATCTCGCGTGTGAAGTAGGTTCTTTCTCGCGCCATATGGATATTATTTAACTGAATTCGACAGGCAATGCTAAAACAGCTGCTAACACACGCTCTCACCCTGACCTCGACCTCCCAAACCATCTCCTCCATCACACCCTCCACCTCGCGTTCCGTACACACGCGCACCCAGCCCGTCCTCACCACTGCGTCCTTCAACACCCTCTTCACCGTCTCCCCCGCCGACATCCCCAACAAATCTGCCGCTGCGATGCGTCTTGGCTTCATGGGCGACGACGACGGGAGTGGCGGCGATGCTGATCGCGACGTGGTGCTGCTCAAGGATAGGGAGGTGAGGGATCAGAGGTGGCAGATCATCGCACTACTAGGAGAGCGGAGTACGGTGAGGGAGGTGTTGAGGGGAAGGGCGGGGGCTGTTTAGGCTATCGAGACTGCTTGCTTTGTGTTGGATTTCTCTGCATTTGTATACCATTTCATCCCGTTCTCGCCACGTCAAGAAAATTACACCAGTCTAAATAATACATATGTATGCCCCCAAGATTCGGACCCAGTTATAAATCATAAATCATCCTGCATCTCCAAATCATCGTCTATCACGATGATATCCTGCTCAGAAGGCTGAACTGCCGAGGAAGGTGGCGGCGGGGAGGACGACGCTGCGACTCCCGACCCCGATCCTTTGCTTTTCTTCGGCCGCGCCGCAGCTACGAGTTTCTTGAACTCCTCGTTCTGCTTTTTCTGAACATCATTGATCAGTTTCGCGGTTCTGGGTAAAAGTCATCGTCAAAACGCACAGCATGGTCCTCATCCACGGTGGCCTTCTTCTTCCTATTCTTCCGCTCCTCCTCCCACCGCTTCAGCTCCTTGTGCAGCTCGCCCCGACTCTGCCTATGCCCCGCCGACTTGTCGAGGTTGGCGTTCCACAGCATCGTCCACCTAAAGCAACGAAAACTCAATACCAAATAACACAAACTTATCAAAGGAACGTCGGCTCTCACCGTTGCAGGCGCTCCGTCCACATGGCCCGGTCGCCCGTCACCGCCAGCCCCTGCTCCGCCAGCTTGTCCTTCAGCTGCTTGTCCTTGAGCGTGTCGTACGACACCTTGGGGAGGTACTCGTCGACTGCCGGCGCTCTAAGTACCTCATTCAGCTTGCACAAACACGCGTGGAAGCGAGGGGGAACGTACTTCTCCTTCTCCTTGCCCTTGGACTTTGGCCCCTGCATAAGGCTGGACCACGCGGCCTTTTGCGATTTCGGAGGCGCGTTCGAGGGGCTGGGCGCGCAATTATTGTCCATATGCTTATTGATCTCCTCATATCGCACGATTTTCGCGCAGAGGGGGCATGCGACGGGGTCATCGGCTGTCAAGATATTAGATTACAATAGGGCGAGCGAGCGTGAAAGGCGTACGTTTCGGTACATCACCCGTCGGCGCGTCCGAGGAGGGGATAACATCCACCTCGCTTTTGGCGTCGCTGCTCGAAGTGCGCGACGGCCCCGGCACACAGCTCGGACTCCGCTTGCGTTTCTTCGCCAGATGTCGGTCGGGTGTATCGGGTGCGGACTCTGCCTCGTTCGGTTTAGGCTTCGCGAGAGTCAAAATACATGGTCTTCAGAGAAGTTGGGTATACAAACGCCGGTACGAGGGACAGTACTTCCGTACCTCGCGAGCTTCCACGCAGTAACGACGTCCTCCATCCCGGGGTTCGGCCGCAGTTGAGATTCATTCATATTGGTTCTGCAGGTCGGGCACACGGCTTTGGATCCCTGTCTCGAGATGACGTCGCGTATGCACTGCAAAGGCCATGCATTACTACTTACACCTCGAAGGCAAACAGAAAAGTCCTACCAGGGAACAAAAGCAATGCCCACAAAGTAGGGAAACAGGCCCATCGAAATAGTTGGCACAGATCCCACACCGGACGGCAGCGTCGAGCGTTTGGAGGGAGGGCGCTTCCTTGGGAAAGTCCGTAGGGTCGGAGATGTCTTGCGCAAGGAGGGTTTTCAGCTTGACGCTGTTCATGTTGGAACGCTTGATAATACGGCGATGAGGGCGAGACGCAAGCGCGATGCGTCACATTCACCTGACTGACACGTCGGCATCTCGGCCGCTGTCACGGCCCAATTAAGCCGAAACCGGTTACAAGTTGTGTTTTCGAATATTACATGCAGGGTCTAGCTACGCGGTCCGTCTACGTCCATTGCATCCTCAGGAGTCGGTACATATAATGGCAATACCGGTGGAGGTGCCCTTGCTTTTCTGCAATCACACAAACGCGCAATGCTGTTTTCGTTTGTCGAGTCCGCTAGGACGGCCAGGGCGCGTTCTGCGGCAAGTTGTTTCGCGACCAAGGCGCTGGATGAGACGACTGGATCCGCTACGACTACCCCGTGGACGAGGGTGGTCACAGTGGTCGCACTGCCGGGTGATGTTGAAGTTGTTTTCCTACAACTTGAGTGAATAACAGGACGCAGGAAATTACGATAATATAACGCACTTGAAGATAATCTGCTTGCTACTTATGCATCCTGAGGTATCCGCCCACTCCATTAATTGCGTTATCGGATCTCTTCGGGTGTCGGGTGTGAGGGCTTCGAGCACGTCTTGCATCACGAACTCTACGACAGACGCGGTTCGCTCATAGTTGTAGTTTGAATCCACGAGAACAGCGCCGACGACGCTTTCGAATACATCGCTAAAAATATATGGGAATACGAACTCGCCGGCGCAGCGTGGAACTCACCTCAAGGCTTTGGGAGGATCGTATCGCCAGCCGCACTGGACTATCTCCTCGCCAGAGCAGGCCTCAAGTTGCGGCACGTATCGCTCGATCTCCATGCTCAACTCGACATTATTCACCAGCATTAACTGATGCAGCTTCAGGTGTCGCACTCCCACATACGCCAACGCCGGCGCACAAATCGCCCGCGTCCTCGGCCACGCGAGCTCGTCCGAAGTGCATGTGGCAGGGAATTTCCGATAGAGATAGTCAATCACGACTAAATCCACCAACGCGTCCCCGAGCCATTCCAACCGTTGGTATGAGTTGGTCGAACCATTATCAAACGACGCATGAGTGAGTGCCTCGACCAGCAATTTCCCGTTCCTGAACGAATACCCCAGCGCCTCTTCCAAGGCCGAGAACACACTTGGCACGGGCGACGCCTGAGGAATGCGGTACCGAATATTCCACGGTGTGGGGCCTCCAAAGTTGAGGCACAAGGCTCTCCCCGAATACAACGCCATCTCGATTCCTCCGCTCAAGAAGCTGGCACCGAGGATGGCCTCCATGCAGTCCTGCAGACTCCGGCGCGGAAACTCCCGCGATATACACCGGCCGGTTGGTTCCAAAGCAGGAGAGCGCTGAATGCTGGCCCTCCACGTCCGCGAATCCTTTGTCTCGCAGATGAGGAACGCCTCAAGCCCAATATCTTTCGCGCGAGAGAGCAGGAAGTCATTGCATACGCCAATTTGGCGCATAGCCGAGAGTTGCCCTTCGTGTCTATGGGGGTACTTGTTGAATAAATGCACTGTAGTGCAAAGCTGCAGCACAGCGTCCCCGACTGTCTCTTTGGTTTGGTTACTTCAAGGCAAGCAGGAAGTCAGGACCAGCATCCAGGGTAAAGTTGACAGACGAACCTGTAACTTGCTTGGCAACACGGCAAGGTCAAAGCTTCAATTAGAATGTCTTCCAAAATGGGCGGAAGGGAAAGTGAAGCCCGCGCTCGTTGGGCACGATACACATCCGTAATCCTGTGATATAGAGAAGGCAAAATATCGAACGCCGCGCGGACGTCCTCTGAAATGTTGATCCATCGGCAGCAATCGCGAGGGAAGAAAACACGAGCCGGCTGAGTCTGCGCAGTGGCAGATGGCGCCGAGTGGCCCCAGGGCGTCGAACGCGGCAACGCGCTCAGTTCAAGTAATGGTCCAGTCTCAGGAATTGACGGCAACCACTTCCTCTTCCCCGGCTTGGCCGCCCACTTGTGGACCCAATATGCATGATAGGACGGGAAGCCGGCTTCTGGTGAACCATCCGGAGGCACAGAAGCGGGGGAAAGGTCGTCGCGAATTTTCTGTAAGAGGTGCGGTTTCCCATACAGATTCGTGTTCACAACCATCAGACGACCGTAATGACTTTCGTCAACGCCGACCCAGTTGGATGCACCTCGGGGAGAAGAAACGAAGCGGTGCATGGCGGAGAAGTCTGGCTGTCCTGTATCTGCGATGGGGACGACGTACAAGGTCAAGTGGTCGACAGGCGCCCCAAGCAGGCGGTACCAGATACACTCCTTCGTGAAAGTGTTCATGATTTCACGCTGCTGACGGCCATCGAACTCGACGACTTCCGCGCCAGCGGTGCGTACGAACACCTCCCCACAGCGAAGTTCGACTGGAGGGAGGTTGGTTCCTGTAACTAATCCAGCCACGGGGCGGTTGTCGATGAATATCGAATGAATCCAGAGTTTTTGGGAATAATCGGTAGTCCAAGGATCCCGGACAGAGACCCGCATTGTAGCGGGGACTTGAGTGATGTCGATGAGAGGAATCCCATCGTTATCTTCGTGGCCCTTTCGAGCACTCGAGACTGGTAACAAGTACTCGTCAAACACGTCTAGTTCATATAACCGCTTCACGGCGCGGAACGCAACCGCCCGTTTTGCTTCCTTCTTCGAAAGCCTCAATGGGCCCTGATAGCGAAGGTCTTGTTGCGAAACACCGAGACTGGTTGGGAGCTGAACGAAGGCCTGGAATTCTCCCGAATACTTTGGGACGTGCGGCGGTGTGAATGCGTCATGAGGAATAAGAGCACAAAGTCGGCTAAGAAGGTCGATCGCGTTGTCGAAGGTGAGTACGGCGCCGGTGGAAGCCACGACGTAACGCTCCCTCTGCGCAAGATCCGTGGGATGAATTTCTTCTTCCTCGTCCGTGATGTCGTCCGAATTCGCGACCGAAACGTGGGGTCTAGATTGATAAATGGCCTTGAGTTCCGGTTCCAGTTGGGAGAACATCTGATATTGCTTGAGCTGGGCTAAATCGTTCTCGTCGACCATAATGACGAAGGTGGATACGTGACTGCGCGCGCGGCCACGGGACTGAACATAGCCAATCATATGCTTCAGGGTGTCGAATCTAACAACCAGATCACAGGCCTGCGGCTCCCTCGGTACATCGTCTGGGAAAGAGTAAACATTGACACATACCGGAAAGTCAAGACCTTCTTCGGCGACCGCCGTTGCAATAACTGGACAAGAGATAATCTCAGTGAGCTGCAAGAGGAGAGTAAATTCGAACGCTGACTCAGATTTATCTTCCCTTCCCGAAAGGACTGCATTGTGCTTTCAGGCGTAGCTTGACCGGGAATCCTGGACACTCCTTCCGAGCTGTCGCTGCTCCCGACGAGCTCAGCGCAACGTAGCCCACTAAGCCCTGGTATGCAGGGAAGAACCCTGGCAAGAGAAACAGCAACCTGGCGCTGTTCAACAAAAATAATTCCCAGAAACGGATTTGAACCGTGGGAGATGAGTACGTCAGCTAGTGATTTGAGTTTTGGAGAGCACCATTCGAGGCAGACGGTCGACGAGGAAGCAAAAAAGTCATCGTGGGCGATTAAAATTTCCTGAATTTGAGATAGTTCCGCATACTGGGGTGCGGACTGTGGACGTAAATCACCATTTTCGACCATCTCCTTCCACAACGGTGCGAGGCGGTGGTTGAGTTCAAGATAAAGATACATCGAGCCACAATATGGCCCTAGATTGAGAAGCGTGGCCGAGTAACGGCGTTCAATGTCTTCCCAGCCGATGTTCAGAGTGCGCAGCGCCGCCTTGAAGACGCCAAGACACATCCACAGAGTCGGTGAAGGGAAGTCGTATTCGTGGGGAGGAGAAGGGTATTGTTGAATCCGCTGCTTTCGGTTCAGTAATCTGGCAAGCCAAGAGGACGAGAATGCCCCACCTCGGATACTTTAGGGACATGCGCAGCGAGTTCTTCAACGTGGTTGCGGACAGCGACGACCTTTGAATCCATATTGGCTTCCAGGGCAGCGAGGGCTGCTGTCGCGTCCCGGATGTTATAGACCGGGCTCGCGGTCATCCCGAAAATCTTTGGGCGCTGCGAGAGACGTTGACTGAAAAGAACGTCGCCAGGAAAACGCGACGCACCGACTCGACAGCAACTTCAAAATATTCTCTCATAATTCCATTGTAAGGATGATTCTTTCGGGCATGATGGCACTCGTCGAATATGATTAGAGAAACCTGTTTGATAAGGTCATTGCGATTCCACTCGTCCGTCAGAGCACGACTTGCCTTGACAATCGCCCACAGGGAATGCGTGATTAGATTGAGGAAGATTTGAGCTGCATGTCGATCAGCACTAAACGTGGCGACAATCCTGCAGCTTACGCGTCATTACAAAGACATCGTGGGCCTCGAACTTCCGTTTCCAGCCCTTCCTGCAAGAACGCCACGTTCAGTCGTCACTCGATTGAAACTGACGCGTGGTACGATACCTGTCAGCCAGATCGATTTCGAGTGCGCCGTGAAGTTTTAGGACGCGTAACGCGCTATGCGACGCGACGAATTCACCCTGCTGCTCAACGAGCGCAACTTTGGGGACTAGGAACACGGACTTGGAGTTGGGGTGCACGCTTGAAGTCCACTTGAGTCTTGAGGAGCAAGAGGGCAATGAAGGTTTTCCCGGCTCCGGTGTCGAGTGCAGCAATGACGTTGCCACCGTGTCTGGCGAGTTCGAAGACCTCCTCTTGGTACTGGCGGGGCAGCATTTTCGCGTCGGACATCTTGGTGACGGTGGTGGTCGACTGCGGCAAGAGGTTGTGTGATCTGGATCAACGAACAATTCCCACGAGCACCAACCCCATCAGTTGCCATCAACTCAGAGTGGTTTTTCATTCGATGCTCCCGATTCTAATATACTTCTGCGTTGCAATGGAGTTTGTGAAGATGTTTAATTTTTGGATTATGCAAATGTGGTGTTGACTGCAACTTTTGTAACTTGGCGACTCTAAAGATTTCTCGTGTTTTTAGAAATTGGGTTCTCGGCGCTCGTACCAAAGCTGCTGCCCGGCAACCAGAGAACCCGTTACAGCTGCGATATAGTGTCCCTCTTACTTTGGGGGTGGACTCATTTAGTTATCAATACCGTGCGCAAAGGTTCGGACTGCTACGGAGGATACAAAGTTGATTCTCAGGGCTGAGTTATAGCATTTTCCTTCATCCCACCTACGACTCCCATGCTGACTTGAGCTTATAAAAGACACGTAGTTACCATGATATCTCGTTTTGAATCAAGGAAAGTAGAATTCGAACCGTGGAAAAATTCTCGGCATGTCCCATCGGAGGCAATTCCCACGGTTGTATTTCGCTAGTTTCATTTCTTCCGGCAAACTGTTTCGCCACCTGCTCCTGTACTGTCTTGTATTGCTCCTACAGTTCACCGCCCATCCCATTCGTCCCAGCGTCCGCATTCAGCCCAGGTGGCTTGGGGTCTTACCTGGGGTCGCTCTCTCATAGTGACAACTTGAAATCTCTCGCAGCTCCCGCGTCCGCGCGGAGTATCCAAGGAAAACAGGGACATTTTCGCGCTGTATTCTTCACATCTAAGTCCTCTTTTATGGACCGGGTCCCGAATCGCCCTCTTCTGCCCCAAAGGTTTTTTAAATTCCTCTCTGATTGCGTATTAATTATGTACTACTCGGGAAGCCTCTCGACTTGAAAGTTTGAACCGCGGAACGTAGAGCCTAACGCTCAACTCTTTAATCCTTTTTACTTGGAGGAAAGCGGTTCGGATCCAGTCGAAGTCGCTTATCTGGCAATTGATATCCAAGTAATGGAGCAAGCCAGCCTCCGACCACCACCACGAACTGCAAACGAGTAAGTTACATTACGTGGGCACAGGAAAACAAGAAACAAACTCACAAGCCATTCAATCCATCGGACCCCAAAGGGAAATACTGGGTAACCATCGCCGAAGTAAAATACTTGCATGGCGCTAAAGAACGATTGCAGTACTCCCGGCGCGAACAGGTTGCGGAAGAATATGATTTTTTGTGCGGTCTAAACATACATGCATCAGATCCGACATTTCGTGGAGTAAGAAGAAAAGTACGAACAGTTTCGGCGGAAGGTGTCGCGACCTCATCCATGCTGAATTCTTCGCCCGGAAAGCTCTCAAGACTGTGGGTCATCCGAGGAGGCGTGTAGACCGTGCCGTCTGCGGGGGTGAGGATTTTGGTCACGCCGTTCTGCATGAGTTTGACCCTGCCCTTCAGCACGGTGTGCTCTTCCCCGTGATGTAAATGCCAGTGCGGTGGGGCCAGGAAGACCTCCTCTCCCGTCACCTCCAGGCGCGTTCGGAGGGGATTCTGGAGGACAGAGAGCGTGATGCCTTTGCCTACCAGCCAGGAGTCATCTCGCAGAGGGTCGCCCATTGTGTAGTGCGTGGTGGGGCCGTCCCCATGTCAAACTCTTTATAACCGGACTTGTGGGTTTCGTGATTCCCTTTTCTGGGAGGGTTCCCACTTTATTTCCGGTGCCGGAGGGCCACGAGAGCTCCGCCTCTTCACATTTGGCGCCGACAAATCGTATACTTCAAATGAATGTGTCAGGTTCAAAGAGCGCCGTACAGCTTCAAGTCGTTTGACATATGACTCTCACGGTCCCGCTCTCCACTTGAAGGAAAGACGCTCGCTGACTGAGGCTGACTGTTCTTCACAGGGTCACTGTGATTACAATTTACCCGGACAGAAGCGGGCTCGGAGGGAATGCGTGGGCGTGACCACGACGAGGTTAAAACTGAAAAAGACGAATGAATAATATTTGGGAAGTAAACCGAGCGTAACTCGCAAGCTGTCGGTTTTTGAGGCAAGTGCTACGAGAAGCAAGAATAGAGCAGGCATTTTTTAAAAGGAACCGGTTCTCGACCAAGACTCGACGGCGAATACTCGACGATGACTCGGATATGATATAAAGCAAACGCACCAACGTCAACCGCTATCGGCTGGCATGGGAAGGAGCCTCACCAGACCTTCAAGTTAATCAGAGCTATGTGCTTGATCGCGTTAGATCGTTCTGAAGCAGTGGTTGACTTCCCATAAGAGTAGATGTTTTTCTTTTGTATTTTTTGGCATTTCCGGCAGCGATGCCGAGGCAGCTGTCAGGACCCCATCACTTCGGGGGACACAAAAGCGGTAAGGATTTATTCGAATCTATTCGAATCTACTATATTCTGGAGAGGGGTACCCCCCCCCTCTCTAGATTAGAATAAAGATGAATAAAGTGTTTGGCAGCGCGACGATGCTTCCCGCCGTTGTCTTCAACGTCCAAGTGGCCGATTTGCCCCATGAAAAATTCAGTGGGCTCTCGTCGCGTCTCGGAGCCCATTCCGGCCGGTCTTCTTCTAAAATAGCTGAACTCATCTTGTGATTTTATTCGTGTGAAGAGTTAGCTTTTGGCGCGTAGGTAGAATATTCTAAACTTGGCCACCATCACTGGCACCCTCAAGTAAGCTCGGAAAACCCTCGAAAAGATATTCTATCCTTATGGGAAGTCACCCAGTCTTGACTTGAACAATTCCTTTCAATGTTCAGGCTACCCTGCTCGAGATTTTAATAAACTGGTTCCACAACGATTCAAGCGCACCAATTCATTTTATTCTGAATTGAGAGCAACAATAGACTTCAAATCGCGGGAGATATCTGTAGAGTAGAGCAGAGTGCGCCCCTCAGTTTCCAAACCAAGAGATTGTTGATTACACCGAAGATACAAGTTATGGATACAAACTGAACGTCAAACAATCATTCACTCTGCCGGCTGGCCTCGAAGGGACGCGTCGGCCAGTGATTGCTCTAATGTCTGAACGAGTACCGGATTCTCCAACGCGGCCGCAACCCGCTCCTTGTCGTTCAGCTGTTTATTAACTGCACAAAACGTGAGCACCAAAAATGTACATATGGTTGTAGAAACCGCGTACCAGCCAATTCACTCTGGTGCGATCCCGGCTTCACCATTATATCGATTTTGAAGCGGCTTGGGAGCGCACGCAGAAGTCGCACTCGGATGGATAGGCCAATGAGAGTGGACAGTCCGCAGTGCGGTACGGTGGGGGTGAACTCGACATTCACGCGATTCCCGTCGACGGTTATCTGCGGTGCAGACACCACACGGAACTCCTCGAGCGTGTTCGGGTGCTCGGGATCGTATATGGACCGTATTAAATCTTTATAGGTTCGTTTAGTTGAACCGAGGAGTCAAAAAGAACGTGAATAAGCGTGCCGAAAATCTCATCCTGGTCAATGGGTTCCTCTGCGTCTCCCTCCTCTCCATCTTGGCGGCTTTCAGGATCGCTCGTCCACAGATAGTCTGTCTTTGATGCCTTTGCGGGCTTGACTGGCGTGAAGATGGTGGGATTCGGATTGAAGATCTCGACGGCCATGGCGGAACGAAGGGAGAGTGTGACTGTCACCGGGACTCTAATAAAACGCGCTCCCCGCCTCTTTCACGTTCCTTCACGACCGTGATATCTCGATTACACCAAAGATACAAGCTATGGATACAAACTGAACGTCAAACAATCATTCACTCTGCCGGCTGGCCTCGAAGGGACGCGTCGGCCAGTGATTGCTCTAATGTCTGAACGAGTACCGGATTCTCCAACGCGGCCGCAACCCGCTCCTTGTCGTTCAACTGTTTATTAACTGCACAAAACGTGAGCCCCAAAGGTGTGATTGCAGAAACCGCGTACCGGCCAATTCACTCTGGTGCGACCCCGGCTTCAGCGTTATATCAATCTTGAAGCGGCTTGGGAGGGCGCGGAGGAGTCGCACTCGGATGGATAGGCCGATGAGAGTAGACATTCCGCAGTGCGGTACAGTCGGGGTGAATTCGACATTTACGCGATTCCCATTGACGGTTATCTGCGGTGCAGACACCACACGGAGCTCCTCGAGCGTGTTCGGATGCTCGGGATCATATATAGACCGTATTAAATCTTTATAGGATCGTTTAGTTGGACCGAGGAGTCAAAAAGAACGTGAATAAGCGTGCCGAAAATCTCATCCTGGTCAATAGGTTCCTCTGCGTCTCCCTCCTCTCCATCTTGACGGTTTTCTGCAGGATCGCTCGTCCACAGATAGTCCGTCTTTGATGCCTTTGCGGGCTTGACTGGCGCGAAGATGGTGGGATTCGGATTGAAGATCTCGACGGCCATGGCGGAACGAAGGGAGAGTGTGACTGTCACTGTGACTCTAATAAAACGCGCTCCCCGCCTCTTTCACGTTCCTTCACAACCGTGATATCTAGAATGCCTCCCAAGGTGAACTCTGTGCCCATGCATCCCAGGCCAGGATTCGAACTCACCGAATCCACCTCGTTCCTCCAGCGAAAACGCGCTGAAGACGCCCCCGCCGCAGAAGCCACTTCGTCGACGCGAGCCACCCGCAGCAGCGCCCGCCAGTCCACGGGGTCGAGCAAGGACGACGCCCCGGCCGCTGCCAAGCCTGCTCCAGCCAAAAAGACGGCGACCAAGGCACCGAAAGCCGCTGCAAAGTCATCCGAGGTAGTTTATCTTCATTTTCATCAACTTCCGCGATGCAATATTCATCGATATTGCAGGCCCCTGCCGCGAAGAAAGCAAAGACAACTGCCAGCACGAGCACCACGAAAGCCACTGCGAAAAAGGCAGCTCCAAAAAAGTCCAAGAAAACTATCGAAATTTCGTACGCCCTTTATTTTTTGCCACAAATGAAATCGCGCTTGCTCACGTCTACCCTTCCTTCCCTTTTCTTTTTCTTTCCCGTTTCCTCGACTCTACGAATAAATTTCTGGCGCGCCAAACTCTATTCTGGATGCAGCTCTGACGTAAGCCACGTGATTTTACCCCTTTCTCGTATTCACATCATTGATCAGGGCGAAAGTGATTCCTTCGCGGCGTGAGTTGAACAGCTTTCTCCCTTCCCGCTGCTCCCCTTAATACCGTGGACTGCTGCATGTGGACCCTCCATGCACTTTTCCTCCCTCTTTTGCTTCTCTTCTCACTCCGTTAAAACTATCCACAGCGATGACGAGCCAGCACAGAGTATGTCCAAACCTATCCCCACATCGGTAAGCCGCCTCCAGTTCTCGGTGTTTTCGACGTCTCACATTACCTAGGTCCCTACCGCACCCCCACCGACAGTAGCGCCCACAGTTCAGCCGAAACCACCTAAAGCTGCCGCACCCCCCGCACCCGCTCCCACACCCGCTCCGGCACCCGTCAAGGCCCAAGCCTCAGTCTCGAAAATCGAGCCTTATAGCGCGGACCGCGCTACTGCATTGTTCAAGAAGTATGCCGAGGAAGACGATCCCAATACCATCGGGCCGGACGGATTCCAGCAGCTGTGCATGGACGCCCAGATGCCGCTCGAGGGCGCCCTCCCTCTAATCCTGTCGTGGCAACTCAATGGGTCGGAGATGGCGAAATTCACCAAGCAGGAATGGACCAAGGGCACCGAGTCGCTCAAGTGAGTGTCTGCCACACCCTTACGGCGTCTATTTATCACTGCGCGGTTAGGGTCTCCTCGCTCTCGTCGCTTTTCCTGGCCATATCAGACCTCGACAAGCTATTGATACAGGGGAAGCCGGCGCCCAAGGCCACCGCCGTAAAGAAGGATCCGTATGACAAGACCGCGTACAACAAATACGCCGCGGATCCCAAGGCCGCGTTCGGGAGTCTATACACCTTTTGCTTCGCCCTGGCCAAAGCCGAGTGCGTCGCCGCATCCTTATTTGGCCCTGGGCTTTTGGCTGACTCACTGCGTCCAGGCAATCCCGGAATATCGAGATGGAGGTATGTTTGCTGCTGCTCCGGTGAACTGCGCCGGTTAATTTGGTTTGGTTTCAGGTGTCGTCGGCCTTCTGGTCGGTCCTCCTTGTTCCACAGTACCCAGTCATGTCGGAAGTGCTCGAGTTTATCGCGGTGAGGAGCACTCGAATACGTCGTCGACCCACATCTGACGACGGCAACAGGAGAAGGGCAGCTACAAGGCTGTAAACAAAGATCTTTGGAGCATGGTGCGCTGTCTTCCCTCCCCCTTGTAAGGCTCCATCTGACGCGCTCCAGATGCTCGAATTTTGCCGAACCGTCAAGCCATCGCTGCAGGACTACGAAGCTGACGGTGTGCGTACCACACAGCACTCTCAATGCATAGCATTCCTTATTGACAGGACTATCTTGACAGGCATGGCCAACGCTCTTAGATGATTTCGTCGCATGGAAAAAAGAGAAGCTGGGCAACGGTTCAGCTGAATGATGACCATGGGTTTCTTTTCTTTTCTGTCATGTTCTGTTCTCACATTGTCTGCATGTCTCACGTCTCACGTCTCACGCATTGTTTTGAAACATATTAATATGCATTTTTATCATCTGCGTTTGCGAAGGAAGAGATGCAGCGGTATGAGGCATACAAAATGTATGTATGACAGCGGAACGAGCCACGCACGGTCGGGGAGACCACACGCAAGCTAGGCAAGCATGTGAGAACCGGCGGGTCATAGAGGCTTCAAGTCCATGTTCCGAAATGGCTAGAGAGTTCACGAGTAGAAGGGTGTTCGAGATCTCGGATGATAGCCTTTCGGGGAGTCAGAAGCTGTATTTTGAACCTACATACCGGCCTCGTATTTAGTCGTGTCGTTACTCCGCATTCACACCTGCCCACTGTTCAATGGTACAATGCAGAATTGAGAGAATTATAGATACAAGCGACTCGCCTACAGCTTAGAGCTACCCCGTCCAGTTCTTCGGCTGTCGGAAAAGCATGTCAGTTAGGACATGTACAAGCTCGACACAAAGAAAGCGAGGGAAAGCGCACCTTGACCTCATCCCCCAACTTTCTTATCCCAATTTCCGTCCCCGGCTTCTCGTGCATGCCCTTCTCCCCAAGGTCCCAATTATACCCCACCCCGACGGCGAGCCGCGTTCCGTCGACGTTGAACGCGAGCGCACCGACGGGGTTGGAGAGCTTGGGGTATTGCCGGAGGCGTTTCTTGACTTTGTGGTCCCAGATGGAGACGGTCATGTCGGAGCCGGCGGAGGCGAAGGTGTTGTATCTGGATTTGACATCAATAACAGTAGAAAGAGGTGAGAGGGGAAGGAAAGGAACGCACACGGGGTGGAATGCGAGGGCGTTGACGGGGTAGACCTGGTCCACGTCGTCGACTGTCTGTCGATGGCATTTGAAGGCGTATTTCTTCGCTTGTGTGGCGGGCGAGGGGTCGAAATACTCGACAGCGATGCGCCCCTCGACGGACGCGGTCGCGTAGCCTGGTAAAAAAAAAACTCTCATTTAGCACTCTTTCTGGAGACGAGACTGTATATAGTAGAACCACGCACCCTGACCATCCGACATGCACGCGAGACTGCGCGTCATGTACTTTAGACTGCTTTCCCGCTGTTGCGCAGGGGTCGACATGTTGCGGATGTCGTAGATGTTAAATAGGCGGCTGGCCATGGCGACGACGATGTTGTGGTTCGTCATGTCGATTGCATAGACGCGCTCGGGCGTCGTAGTGACGGCCTGTTGGGGCGTGGCCGCGCGCGTGTCCCAGAGCCGCAGTGAGCAGTCCCATGAGCCAGAGACCAGGACATCTACCGCGGACTTGTCAGTAACGGGTTAAACGAGATTGTGAAGGAAGACGCAACGGGATTCGTCAGAGTACACCATCCCGGAGACGGCGTCGGTGTGCGAGCCCACAGTTGTGATCTTCTCTGTCCCTATTTCCAAACTGCACACACAAATTAGGGAAAGGGACGAACGACGCGAATCGGAGGGCAAATTACTGTCTGATGGTCGCATCAAGCCCGCCGCTGAAGCCATGAGACGCGTCGGAGAAGCAGCACGTTAAAATGGCTGCCCGGTGCTCGAACTTGGCGAGTTGCTCAGACGGCTTGGTATTTGGCTCCCCGGCATGGTAGAACCGCACTGACTGAATTGCTATAAGAATTTAGCACGAATAGGAAGGAAAATTGAACCAACCGTGTCCCAAGAGGAGACAAGGAGTTTATCAGGGTCAGTGGGTGAATATTGTATCGAGGAAATGGTGTCGAAAGGCGGAGAGGGAAGAATCGAGTAATTTGGGTCTGAAAAGTGAACAATGAAGGAAATATTGAGCGTTGTAGCACGAAAACATACCAGCCGCCATTTTTGTGAGTTGAGTCGAGTTCAACAAGATATTTGTTCGTGTTTCAAGTTGAAGCCGAAGCCGTCCAGTATTTTTCGTTCAAACTTTCATGGCATCTGCGGCAAAGGTCGAAAAAGGCCCGAAAAAATCCACGAGCCCTTCCAAAGCACCCAAGGATGCAAATCCCCAACCCGGACCTTCAAAACCACCCAAATCAAGTCCCAAAAAAGTAATCCCCGTCGTTGAACCTGCAGACTCAGAGGACGAGGCAGGCAGCGACGAGGACTCGGATGATGAAGGTGTAGACGAGGCGGGAATGGAACGCCTTATGAAGGCGTTGGGTGACGATGGACTGGACGAGTTCGAGACGGTGCAACTGCATCTTACCCTCGGGGGAGATGCAGAGGGTGAAGGCGACGGCGACGACTCGGACGATACTTCAGACGAGGAGTTTACACTCGAAAAAAATGGAGCAGAGGCCAGCGACGGCGAGGGCTCCGGCTCCGGCTCCGATTCAGAAGGGGACGAGGGGGAGTTTGAAGACGACGAAGATGAGGAGGGCGAGGATGAGGATGGGGATGTTGCGCTGGACGACGTAGAGTCCGTAGACGAGGACGCGGTTCCTCGGCAGAAAATCGAAGTTGACAATACGGTGGGTGCAACGCAATTTTGTTTTCAAACCTCTCTAAATTATGCTCGCAGGTCGCCCTCGCACGCATACGCGACACCATCCAACTTGACCGATCCCTCCCCTGGACAGAAACTCTGGCTTTAACATACCCGGAGAGTATTCAAGTCGACGTCAACGACGACCTAAATCGCGAACTTGCGTTGTACGCTTACCTTTTTTTCTCTTTCCAAAAAGCGTCCTCATTTCTACTCTCCTCCAGTTACAAACAAGCCCTCCACAGCGCCGCCGCCGCTCGTGCTCTCGCCGCCAAACACAAATTCCCTTTCACCCGCCCGTCAGACTACTTTGCTGAGATGGTCAAAACGGACGCGCACATGGAGCGCATACGGCAGCGCCTCCTGGACGAGGGTGCGGGGATCCGGAAGAGTGACGAAAAGCGCAAGGAGCGCGAGGGGAAGAAGTTTGGGAAGCAAGTGCAGATCGAGCGCCTCAAGGAGCGCGAAAAGGGGAAGAAGGAAATGGAGGAGAGGTTGAAGGGCTTGAAGCGGAGTGGGTGCTTTCTGTTCCTGCTGTTCCTACCCTGACAAAGTGCGCTTGTAGAACGCGGCGACGTGCTAGACAAGCCGAACGTTGACGACGACGCCTTCGACATCGCCGTCGAAGATGCCATTGCCGACCGCCCAGCAAAGCGTGGACGCGGGGCGGGTCCCAGCAGTGGACGCGGCGACCGCGGTGCTGGACGAGGCAAGGTTAGCAGAACGGCCCGCGACCAAAAATTCGGCTTTGGCGGTGCGGGGAAGCGATCAAAGTCGAATACGCGCGAGTCAACGGACGATTTTGGTGGCAGTTCGCGGGGCTTTGGGCGTGGAGGCTCCAGGGGCGGGCGAGGCGGCGCGCGCGGTGGGGGTTCGCGGGGCTTTGGACGCGGTGGTGGGAGTTCGCGTGGCGGGGGACGCGGGGGAGGAGGCGGCGGGAGCAAGCGGCTGGGGAAAAGTAGACGCGAAGGAGCGCGGGGGAGGGCATAGCCGGCGGCGCCTTCCCTCTGATTTCCTCTATCATTTTAAAGTAGTAGTCTGAATCGCGAATCCGACAGGAAAATTATCTGCCCGATGTTTCTTTCGCCCGTACCCTGCACTGGCAAGGCTGCGAGGAATTTCATTTTCTGGCTTTCCCAATCTCTCCGCTGACTCAATGTTTGGGACCATCGTTCACGGACCTCTACACTGACGGGTCATGGCTCGTTGAAATTGAGATGTGGACTTGGTCGTAAAGCAGTCGTCGATTTGCCGCCGCCCTTCATCAATACACTCCGTATTAGATCAAGGACCGATCCGGTAAGCCAACCTCGAAGAGCAGCGCGTACCTTAAGTAACTACAAGATCCCATCTCTTGCGCGATGAGATATCGAACGGAGCCTTGGGGGTCTAAGCTAAGTTTCTGGATGGTGAGGTGTTGCCTTCGTTTTTGCAGGGAATTCCACAGTATAGACAACAGAAGGCTGAGATAATGGTTGAGCAAGGTACACCACACACAGAGACAGTATCATTCGCGAGCGGTGTATGTACAGAACAAAAAAAAGGATTGGCACAAGAGAAAGGAGTGTTCGTTTAAGAGGTTTTATTTGTTTGCGTCGAAGTTAGAGGGCAACAGTCAAGTTGAGTTGACTCGCAATCGCACTTACTGGCGCGCCGGGAGGAGAGATGGTGACGGCGCCCCAGGGCGCAGCGCCGTATGGCCCTTCAATCACAGCAGCCGGCCACTTGGAGTCATCAAAGCCAGGCAACTCGAAGCCTACGGATGTGCCCGTGTTGAATTTCCAACTGCCGTCGGATATGAAGTACGCGCCGGAGGTGCAGTTGCACTGCGACATGATTTCGACCGCGACCAGCAAACCGGCTGGATTGTTGACCGTACCGCCGTTCGTGGCGACGACTGCGAAGACGACGTAAGGCGCCGGGGCAAGGTTCACCGTGTACGTCTGGGCGATGTGGAAATCTGTCCCAGAACCGACGGGAACGCCGTTTACCGTGAGGGAATACGCGTCGTCAGCAACGATTATGACCGTCGCAGACGTAGCGGTCTGGCCGGTTGGGGGATAATATGTTCGACGAAAGTAACGGGCCCCTGCCGGCGTGTTGCCGTTCACCACCTCGCTCGTCCAAATCCAGTTGGCAGCAGTGAGCGAAAGCACGGGAGCCGTTGACGGAATGGTGATTTGCCCCCACGGAGCAACACCGTATGCACCCTGAGCGATCGCGGGTGTCCAGCTGTTAGCGTCAAAAGAGAGCTGCTCGTAACCACTCGGCACCGTAAGGGAATAGCGCCAAGTGGTGTCGGAAACGATAGTGGTGGTGGTGCCGTCGGTGTATGTGATTTGGATGGTGGCAAGCAGGCCAGCGGGACCCCCGGCATTCACTCCCGTGACAGCAAACACGTTGAGACAAGGTCGCAATGCGACACAGAAGTGTTCAGCGAATCTGAAGTCGCCGCCAGTGCCTACTTGGCCGCCGTTGACGTATAAAGTAAGACTGTAACGCGTTGATAAGCACAATTCCTGTGTTGGCGGTAAAATGAGGCGAACCCATTGTCAACCGTCATTATAATGTCCGCCTGGGCTGGCGTCTTCCCGAGAGGAGGGGTGAAATCCTTGCGAAAAGCGCGCGCTCCAATAGGCGCATCACCCCCAGGCTGAGTTACTTCGTTGGTCCAGATCCATTTTGAAGTGCTGAAGTCAAGGGTGGCGCTGGCGAGCGCAGAGAAATTGAGAAGTATGCTCAGAACTAAATTTGGGGGTGAGTATGACGGAGTGAAATGTGCGAAAGACACGTACGACGAAGCCCCATGGAAGAAATGCTCTTGGGTTGACTGAAGAAAACTGGCAAGCAAAGGAGCTCTTTATACGGTCGAACGAAGAGTCGGCCTGACGCTGAGGCCGACTGGATTCTAACGCTTTTCGTACATCGAGTACGAGCTCTTGTAACATCTTCTGCAGGCGGAGTGCTCGAACAAATTCGAAGGACAGCGTGAGGACAAAGGAGCGATATTCTCGGGGCGTAAATGAGTTCGCGAGAGACTCAGCGGACGGCAGGATGAAGTACAATGTGTATGATTCGATTGGCAAGTTCCCAACCTTAAACCAGATTCCAAAGGAGACATCTTGATAGTAAGCGCGCATTGAAATGAATTCCCGACGACTCGGAGGTGCCCAGGTGGAGCCTTGAACGTTCGTAAACGGCACAGAAAATCGAAGTGCTTTAAGTCGGCGTGCAAAATTCAGTTTGCGAGCTTCATAATTACAGCCAGGCGATTTAGCGCGCGATTATGAGCCGAATACTAGGAAGCTTGAAGCTTGAAGGCTTGCGGAGAATGTTGAAGGTTTGAAGGCTGGAAGGAGGGAAGGAGGATGCCGACATCGGAATGGAACGGCTGATGAGACCCCGGCCCCGCCCGGGCCGACATTTCTGTTGATGCGGTGGATGTTTACATGGTCGAGCTCTTTCTCACCGCGTCTGAATGGCTTCCGCATACAACCCCAATGCCAGCGCCAAGGACTTTCGCGTCGCTATCGTCGGTGGAGGAATGTGCGGCTTAGCATGCGCCGTCGGACTTTCAAGATTCGGGATACACGCAGACATTTTTGAATCTGCGGTTCGTCTAAGTAAAAACGAGAATATGGGACAAGACTGACGACTTGTGCAGCCTAAATTTGACGAAGTTGGCGCTGGTGTCGGTCTTGGTCGGTGCATTTATCAATTTAACGCACCGAATTGACATCCGAGAGATTGTAGGTCCTAATGCCCTCCGTGCGCTTGACGGACTCGGCGTGTTGGACACCGTTCTCGCCCGTGGGGATGATGCGGAACGCACCGCGCGCCGAATGGTCTTCGTATCCGGCCAGGGAGCGCATGGAGAGGTGTACGATTATAATGACAGTGTAAGATCTTCCAGTTGAACCGATAAGATTAGATGGGCAATTTAGATCTCTAGTCGGAATTCACAGACGCGGATACTGGAATAGGAATCTACAGGCAAGGCCGTGGATACGTCTTTGTAGCTCACCGAGATTGAACGCTCCCGTTCTAGGCCAGCTTTTCTTGACGCACTTTTGCCACTTCTGCCCAATCCGAACGCGACTCACTTCAACAAACGTTGTACCTCCATTTCGACGTCTACTTCTGGGGCTCAGGTTATCCATTTCGCCGATGGCACAACCCACGAAGCCGATCTCATCATAGGCGCCGACGGCATCAAGAGTACTTCCCGCAATGCAGTTGCTGGCACAGACGAGAAACTCCTTCAGTTTACCAATACTGTGGCTTATCGCGGGCTGGTGCCGATGGAAACTCTAAGGCTAGAGGGCGTGAAAACGGACCTGGCTAGGCGTGTCTACAACTTTATCGGTATTGATAAGGTGGGCGTCACCATGGTTCCCAGGAAGAAAACTAATACTGGTGCAGCATATCATCGCCTTCCCGATTAAATCTGGGAAAATTGTGAATGCTCGGACACCAGCGATACGTGAACCTGCTAAATGAACACTTCTGTAGGTCAATATTGTAGCCTTCGCGACAGATAATTCAGTTCCTGTTGGCTCTGTCGAAGTCAACGGACCGTGGGTGCAGCCAGTCCCCCAACAAGAGTTGTTAGACAGATTCAGTGGTTGGGGGCACGACGTTGTGGCCATGTTGAAACACCTCAAGACGCCTAGTAAATGGTCCATCCACACGTTGATACCTTTGGAGACTTTCGTTCGCGGGAGGATTGTCCTTGTCGGTGATGCGGTATGCTCGTTGTTCCTTTTGATTTTAATTATCTTCATTGACGAAGCTATAAGGCGCATGCAATGGCACCTCACCTCGGCGCCGGCGTTGGACAAGGATTCGAGGATGTATTCATTCTCTGTGAACTACTCGGGCATCCATCGACTAATTTGTCGAATCTCGAGGCAAGGAAGTAACAAATTTCTACCCTCAACTGACCGTGCGTTTCTAGGATGTTCTTAAAGCATACGACGCTATCCGACAACCCCGGGCTAATATGGTATTGAAGGAGAGTTTCCGAGCAGGGGTAATATACGAAGCACTCGGGAAGCCCGGGTACGGCCCAAATGATATGGAGGGCCATCTAGCTGGGATTTTTGAGCCGATTTGGCGTCATGACCTGGACGCGGATGTTGCGTCAGCTGTCGCCGGCCTCAGGGAGCGAGGCTCCTTCCCGGCTGTAACTAACGAATGATGCTCGCGATTATCGCGAGCTTAAAGGTACCACTCCGTAACCTGCTAATAAACGGAGCCCCGATTTGCGTCTTCTAATGCTTTCAGTATTCAATGATTCGGATCTCTATCCAATCGACTGGATATTGAGGGCCCATGTGACCCCAGCGTTGAATTTTGGACGACCGCAATTTGGCTGCAGTCCGCTAAACGTTCTAAGGAATAATGTGAGTGCCACCCGACAAATCTCAGTTTTTTATCACGGTCGATTGGATCTTATCTTAGCGAGTGGAAATAACGCTGCCTGACCTTTATTGAGCGACGATGCCAGCCCAAGAAGACCATGAGACTGGCGTAACTTGGGGCAACGCCAGGACAATGTCCAGCCATAATTTGATGCTGTTCAATTAAAACAGGAGGTACGGACAAAGTAAGTACGGACCCAGATTCTCCGCCATCACTCGGTTGTGCCACGTTTTATGCGCGCAGTTTCCGTAGCGGCGGGGATCAAGAAGCACGGTGGATCCGATCACGGTTTCAAGGGCGCTCAAACTCAACAGCCTTGCCAGCCTTGAGGCTCCTTGAGGCTTATCGCCGCAAGATACAAGGTTAGGGCGGCACGACAACAATTAACAAGATGAACGCAGCACCGATGCCCAATATGGCTGAATTCGCCAGAATTACTGCCGCTCCTGTCCGACATTGTCAAAATGAGCGCCATTTGAATCGAAGTACAAGAAATAGTTACGTGTGTGATGTTCCTTTGGCCTGCATTGTTCCCTGATTGCGTGAATGGTCGAGCAACTACAAGGTTCGGATAAGCCCCCGGTCACTCACCCATAACGGCCTCTGAGAGCTGTTTTTGAGGGCCTATCTTGCGAACGGGACCACCTGGAAACTTTTTGACCAGGTGAAAAAGATGCGGGCAGATGAAAAGAAGGCGATTCCCGAAGGGTAGGGGGGAAAACGAGGTTTTACGCCCTCCAGAGCCGATTTTCGTCAGGTAAATCAACGAGATTGGAGCCAGGTATGGGCAAGTGACCGGGGGCCTGTGTTCGGATGCGGAGGCCTGGGCCCAGGCCGCCAAGAATACAACACTTTCCCAAAAGGTACAATGGCAACAACCAAAATAGCCCATCGCTTATAAGCGCTGCAAAATCAAATGGATTCTTCATCCTCCTCGACCTCCAAATCCCAATTCCTCAAGTGCGCTGTCCCTCTTAATTACTAACTTGATACTAATAGATCTGCTCCAGTTCACCCCTCCGGCAAAGCACTGCCGCCTAGCCATTCTTCTCCACAATAATGTCCTCGTCCTCCGACCATTCTACCCTCTCTTATGAGAAGGAGGGCCTGATTGTGCCCTCAGGGGTGCACAAAGTTAGGTATCTGCCTGGCGAAAATTGGGACTTTCACGTCGACATTGCCCACAAGCCCGTCGACCTTTCCCTCGTCCTCCCACACTATCGCGCTCGAAACCAGCCGATTGACCACCGCATGAGCATTTTCTTGGGAAACGAAAATCACCCTATGAAGGTTAAAGTCGTATGTGGCCATCAGTTCGTCTGCAGTCTTTCGCTGACTCTTTTTTGTTCAGTGCCGCAGCTACTGCCGCTCCAAATTTGAGCTGGAAATCCGTGCTTCTACTTCCGACGTTACGATATGGCTGCCTTCGGACTTCGCCGGCGTAATTCATACGCCGAAAACCACAAAGTTCTCCGCCGGCTTCGTTAACCGCATCATGGGGAACGTGCGCCTGAACGCGGGCTCTGAGCACTCCTACGACGAGGACGAAGTCGTTGTCTCAACCCGGGGGCACGTCACGTTTCGTATGTGGGACGTCCAAACGAGTACCCCGGAGAACACGCAGAAGGAAACCTTCCGCCGCCTATTCTGCTGCAGCCGCAAGACCCCAGAGACTACCCATGACTGGGATTTCCTGCTCGAAGATTAGAGCACACGACCTCCGCACTTACGACACTTGTCGTTCTGCGCCATATCTTCTCCTCCCCCATTTGTTCTGCCAGCCAGCATACCCGCATCATCGGCACTTTACATTCGCATTCATCGCCTTCGTTTCATCCATCCCACCTATACATTCCGAGACCCGGCCACACTGTAGCATTATCACCGATCCGTTATCGTATCCCGACCATAGTAGTCACTTCACCTGTAGCACCACACCACCCTATATATTTTCTAGTCGCGTCAAGTCGCGTTGTTCAACATTTTGTATTTCGAAATACTATTGGATAGTACCAAAGACTTCCAAGTTAAGCGTACGCAATTGGCTCGCCACCGCCGGCTGTCTGCATGACGGACACGATTTTGTGTCTTCCAAGACGTGTGTAATGCATCTAACCAAAAATGAGACCTCAGCGTCGTGAATTGTGGCGTGGGCGAAGAAGGAAAACTCACGCAGAGCAAAATACGTGGCCACACCGTGTCGTGCACATCGTCTTGGGCGCCGAGAGGCAGATGGGGCACGTCGGCCGCAGTATCCCGGTAGACTTTGCGCCTTTGCGGATATGCTAGGCAGGTGATTAGAAGCGCCTGCAAAGAGGATTTAAGACGACGGCCTCACCAGTGCGGCGACGCGGGCAGCAAGATCCCAGGGGGCATCAGCCGGGAGATCCTCTTTGGGGATGGGGATCTCCCCGCCGCCGTTGAGGGCCGCGTCCTGCTCGAGGCCGAGCTGGTCCTCCCAGCCGTCGGGTCCAATGGAGGGCCCGTCCTCGTTATCAGCGTCGAGGTGCGCAAAGTCAATGTGCTGAAGAACCAATTAGGATAGATAGAGGTTTAGTGGGAGTATAAACTGACGATGCGCAACCCCGTAGGGGTTTTGAAGTGCTTCTGGCAGATGCGACAGAAGTGATGTTTGGGAGAGAGGACGTAGTGCTGCGTTTAAATCAATACCGTGCTGAGGATTTAAACAGAGGGACGTACATTGCGCAATGAGTTGTTGTTCAAAAAGCTTCTTTTGCAAGTCGTGCACTTGGGATGGCGGCTCGAACTTTGCAGGTGGATCTTGAGCATTGCGTCACTGTAAAAGTATGCATCGCAGAGCGAGCAGTACTTGACGTCGAACGCAGAGGATGAGGCGAGGGTGGACATATTTTGGTGTATTGAATTGGTGAATTCACAAGTTGGGGAATTTGAGTTGGATTCAGCCAGAGCACCAGGGCCTTTTATACCTAGCAGAAGGGGGTTCTGAGATTGTCTTTGGAGTTGGATGTCTCTCGGGCATGTCGCCAGCAGTGAGACTGTGGTGAGACCATCCGCGCTTCCGCGTCCAAGCAGGTCTAGGCATTTGGATCATAGAAAGTAAATTGCACTGAAGAGCCTCTTTTGACAATCTTGCTTGTATTTGAGTGCGGTCGACAGCATTCTATATAACTGTATGAGACTTGAGGTTGGTAAAAAGGCAAAAATCGGCCCGGTTGCGCGAGCCGGTGGGTGGCGGTGTGGCGATCGGTGGCAGTGCGAAATCTAGACCGACATAGGGGCTTCTTTTGAGGGCGAAGTTTAGGACGGCCTCACCGCCACTGCCGCATATGTTTACATTTGGATATGGCGCGTTTAATACAAACTGAGGTACGTCTTCCACTGCGGGTCATAAGGTGGTTTGTTTTTGATTTTGTTCATCTCAACCAAGTACACCTCAAGCTCGGGAGCAATTTTGAGCAACTGCCTCAAGTTTTGCAGCTGTAGCTTCTCAACCGTCATGTACACGTCTTCCAATATTAATTTGTTACAGCCGAGAAAGAACCTCGCTCCCTCAAGCCTGCAACAGCGGAGGCGACATCTCCCTCCAGATCATGACGCCAAATCGGCTCCCGTCTCCCCGCCAGATGCCCCGCCATATCATCAGCACCGTAACCGGGCTTGCCGAATGCTTCGTATATCACTCCTGTTCGAAAACTCTCTTTCAATACCATATTGGCCCGGGGTTGTCGGATAGCGTCGTATGCTTTAAGAACGTCCTGGAGACCGATAGTCAGTCAAAAGATAGACACAAAAGCTTGGTGTTTCTTTGCCTCGAGATTGGACAAATTAGTCGATGGATGCCCAAGTAGTTCACACAGGACGTAGACGTCCTCGAATCCTTGCCCGACGCCTGCACCTAGGTGAGGTGCCATTGCATGCGCCTCGTAAATCCGTCAATGAAAGGAGAAATCAAGAAGAAACGACGAGCATACAGCATCACCGACGAGAACGATCTTGCCGCTAACGAAAGTCTCCAAAGGCTTTAATGTGTGGATGGACCATTTACTGGGGGTCTTCAGGTGATTTAACATGGTCATAACGTCGTGTCCCCATCCGCTGAACCTATCTAACAACTCTTGTTGGGGAACGGGCTGGACCCAGGGTCCATTAACTTCTATAGAGCCAACTGGTACCGAATTGTCCGTTGCGAAGGCTACGATGTTGACCTACGAGACTAAGGAGGTTCACGCATCGCGGACCGCAAAGTACTTACAATTTTCCCTGATTTGATTGGGAAGGCGATGATGTGCTGCATCAGCAATGAGGTCTTTTCCTTCGGGGACCATGGTGACGCCGACCTTATCAATGCCGACGAAGTTGCAGAGCCGTCGGCCTACTTCCGTCGTCACACCTTCCTGTCTCAAGGTTTCCATCGGTACCATTCCGCGATAAGCCACAGTATTGGTAAACTGAAGGAGTTTCTTGTCTGTGCCAGCAACTGCATTGCGGGAAGTACTCTTGATGCCGTCGGCGCCTATGATGAGATCGGCTTCGTGGGTTGTGCCATCGGCGAAATGGATAACCTGAGCCCCAGAAGTAGACGTCGAAATGGAGGTACAACGTTTATTGAAGTGAGTCGCGTTCGGATTGGGCAGAAGTGGAAAAAGGGCGTCGAGAAAAGCCGGCCTAGATGGTATTCAAAATTGGGATGCCGTGAGGACATATTCAGTCCCAACCTGTAGACTCCCATTCCAGCGTCTGCGTCTGTGAAGGTCGACTAGATATCTAAATTGCACATCTAATATCGCAGGTCGATAGCTTACGCTGTTGTTATAGTCGTACACTTCTTCGTGCGCTCCCAGACCTGAGACAAATAACATTCTGCGCCCATGAGGTTTTGCATCTTCCCCGCGGGCGAGAAGAGTATCCAGTATACCCAGCCCTTTGAGCGCACGGAGCGCGTTGGATCCTACATACCGAACTCAGATGCCGACTTATTTAATGTTGGATTAATAGACACGGACCCAGGTCAACCCCAGCGCCGACTTCTTCAAACTTGGACTAGACAAGTGGTCAGACTTATCGCGCATTCTGCCGGCTGAAGACAAAGACCGCCGATTCAAAGACGTCTGCGTGTATCCCGAATCTTGAAAGTCCGACGGCGCATGCTAAGCCGCACATCCCTCCGCCGATGATGGCGACGCGGAAGTCCTTGGTGCTAGCATTGAAGTTGTAGGTGGAGGCCATTCAAACGTGGTGGAGAAACGATAAGAAATCGCTGGAAGACCGTTGGTGACCGCACCGCGTTCAAGTCGCATCAACTCAGTGAAGAAGGCCAATCCGCCGGGCCGGGCGCTTACATCAAACTCAAGCGCTTACCATTGAAGCATTCCTCGGTTCGCGCCTTCCTTCAGCTTCAGGCTCCTGTCAGGCTCAGTTATAGCGTCCACCTTCAACAAATTCCCCTTCAAATGGAACCCAAGCCCGGAAATCAGACTCGGAACTAGGGAACCTCCCCGATGTCCGCCCGTACCGTCTTCTCGTTCCCAATTACAACATGCGTTCCACCTGCCACTGGGTGGGCTTGGAGTCCACTTGCTTCGCTTCGAACAAGTTGGGAGGCTAACCGAAGACACGACGCACGGCGCCGGGATGCACACAATGTCAACTTGTCCATTTTTCAATTTGGCAAACGCGCGCTTATCTGACCGAGTGGAGTCTCTACTGCCACAGAACCATTCAAGCCTGCAATTCTAGCCTGCGTGCCATAAAATCTGTCGTCTATTTGTCAACTGGGGTCTTTCTACGTCGCCGAAACATCGCTCCTCGATGTTCTCCGTGGCGCCTTGGTATTTCTCACCCCAAGAAACTCCATTCACCTGTCAGTCTGCGCACGAACAAACGCTCGCGTATTCAGTTCCCTTAGCGCTGGTCAAGTCTCAACAGGACAGTTGCAATGGTTGGTCTGGTATAAAAGACGTCCTCCAAAGAGCGTTGTTCTTCAACCTTCATAAAACAAATGGTGTCTCGTCGTATGTTCCTCTCCATACACACTGTTTCAGACAATTCCTAACCTCGATTTTAGTTCTGTATTCCGTTCTTGCCTTGTTCATCGTCGGCGCCGCAGCCCTCGACTTCGGTGCCTCGCAGTGGATCTGGACTAACGAAGTGACTCAGCCCGGAGGTAATGCGCCTATCGGAGCTCGCGCTTTCCGCAAGGACTTTACCCCTCCTCTCGGGAAGACGCCAGCCAAAGCGGACATCATAATGACGGTTGACAATGGGTTCGCCTCATTTTACCGCCGAGACAGAAAGTGTGCTTATTAACGCGTAACAGTCTTACTTTATACGTCAACGGAGGCCAAGTAGGCACTGGTGGCGACTTTACAGTCGCTGAACGCTTCTGTGTCACCTTGCGGCCTTGTCTCAACGTGTTCGCTGTCACGGGAGTCAATTCTGGGGGTCCCGCTGCGCTGCTTGCCACCATTCAAATCACATACACCGACGGTACCACCAGTACCCTCGTCTCCGACACCACCTGGCGCTATTCACTTTCGGTGCCAAATGGTTACGAGCAGCTCTCTTTCGACGATAACAGTTGGGCACCTGCGATTGCGCAAGGCGCCTACGGCGTGTCCCCCTGGGGCCAGATTTCCATTCCTTCCGCAGCTCCCGTGCTTTCGCTCACCGCTGCCAACTGGATTTGGACGAACGAGGTGGTCAACGGCAACGCACCCCCGGGTCCCCGCGCCTTCCGCCGAACCTACACCCCTCCTGCCGGCCAGACGCCCACCTCCGCGACCATCATCATAACCGCTGACAACGCATACGCACTTTATGTGAATGGCGTTCTCGTCGGTTCTGGTGGAGACTTCCACACCGCTCAGACCTACAACGTCAACCTTTCCCCCGCGTCTCAGGTCGTGCTTGCGGTTTACGCCGTGAATGCCGACATCGTCAACAACCCTGCAGGTCTATTGGTCGCGGTCGAAATCAATACGGCCGAGTGCAACTGCACCTCGGGCGTCTTGTTTGTTACCGATGGATGTTGGAAGGCGAACACCGGGACTCCGATCGGGTTCGAGCTGCCGGGATATGACGATTCCAGCTGGCCGGCCGCGACGGTTGAGGGCCCATATGGCATGGCGCCGTGGGGCGCGGTCACGGTCTCCCCGTCCGCGGGCCCAGTGAATGCAATCAACGGTGCTCCAGTCGGCCTCGCCAAGGCGAATTCGACGTCGAGCTCCTAAGGCTCACCGAACGGCAAATGAATGTTACTACCTGGACCTTTAGTGTCACCTCCATGTTCTTGACAAAACCTTACTGTCCTTGACAAAATCTTACTGTCCTTGATAATACCTTCCCGTCCTTGATATCACCTTCTTTGTTTGATAATACAATTGTTCGTGTTGCGAATTTCGTAGAGACGGTCAAGAAGTCAGCGATGATTATGTCCTCTTTTCCCAGTACATTAATGACGGCCATCTCGAACATAGTCGACTTTCGTTACGAATTCTTTTGTTGCGAGAGCATCGCTGTAATAGGGGCTCCGGATGCGGGCAGGTCCTACACAGGCCAAAAAAACAGGGAGTGCCATGGAGTCTTCAAAACACAGAGCGTACCTTTTGGCTTCATAGCCGGCCGACGCAATATGGATTCTGTCTGGGACCTGTACTATCAGTCCAAATGGGTCCGAATTTTCCCAATGGGACCGAATTTACATTTTCTCTCTCTCATTTTCTAACCTTTTCCCTCGGAGTCTTCTGGGATTTACTCGTGTAGTAGTCATCCGTGTCCGTGTAAATTTCCTAAGGAATCGAGGGAGGGGAAGATTTGGGAAAGTGTTGCCGGGGGATCAAACCCGGTATGTTTTGGCACAAGCACGTTGTTCTGTTTTGCTCGCTCGCAGTGAGGCCCCGAGAAAATTTGAGACCATATTTGCAAGCAATTTAAAAGGTTCTGCCTCTAAGAATTTCCTTGCCGGGCCCAAGTTAAACTGCAATGGAAGAGTTTTGAGGGCCATCATCGAAGACGTGACATATTCAATCCCCGCCCACATCATACCTAGTGATCATCAACTAACTCGGCGCCGCTTCCGTGGCAGGGAAATCACGATCAATCAGCGGAGATTTGATGCTGCTTGTGACATTGAGTGACTGTATGAGTCCCCTCCATATTGCAGTCGAAGTCTTCCCCGGTAAAAGGATCTGAGGAGGCAGAATGTCTTAAGGACTGTCCAATACTACCCTCTAATTTCCCTGGAGCTTTCCAGACACCGGGTAAGGCACAATGTTGTTGTTGTCCCAAAATGCCCTGAGTTTGATGGACCGGCGACCGATTTTCTGTATCTTCCCCTCACTCTATTCCTTAGCAAATTTACACAGATATGGACCACTACTGCACAAATTAACCCCGGAAAACTCCGGGGACAAAGATTGCAAAATGAGAGAGAAGAAATGTAAATTCGGACCCATTTGGACTGATAGTACTGGCAGTTTACATACAGGAAGGAAATGGGTTTGCACGTGGCCGTGTTTGTCATCAACCAATCAACCAAACAAGCCCCACTATAAAATTTCTCTCGCTTGGAGAAGTCTCTCAGTTCTCTTCCTCCACCATCCTGGTATTCGGTGAGTTTCCTTTCCTTTTCGCTGGCCCTTGCGGCCATCTATGTGATGACTTTATTCTCTTCCCCGTCTTACACGACCATGACGAGAAATAGAGGAGTTTGTTCGCAACAGACTCGCGTTCTACGGGACGCACAGTGTACTTGCCAGTGCCATTTCGTCTGATTCTTCTGCATCCATCCTATCCTTTTGAACTCTTTACTCACTCCTGCTTTCAGGCCTCTCTTGCTCTTCATCTTCACAAGTCTGGTAGATGGTACAACGTGAGTCTTCTTCTATCATGTTCATGTCTCACACGGCGCCCCATCTTTGCACGATGAAAAACACACCTACATTCGCAGTTTCCACTTGAGCGTCCAGTGAGCACTCCCCCAATGCGGAACGTCTACATTCCCCCTCCATACCGTGTTGAACCCAAAAGGCATTGGTCGAGTGTGGGCCGCCCTTGTGGTGCGCTGGGCGGGAAGCGGGGGTCGGCGCGATGCGAGCGAAACGACCTTCCTTTGGATGTCTGATCCTTTTTGGGGCGCGCGTCTCGCTCTCAGTGAATAGGTTGCTGACAGTCGTTTTTTTCATCCAGGGTTGGTCGATACAAGCTTTTAGTTAAGATAATTAGAGTGTACAATGTCAATTCTTTTGCTTCTGTCTTCGTGTTGTTGAGTGTTCACTGTCCTTCATCTGTGTACGCGAACCGCTGTTTGCCCTTCTTCATGTCCACCGTCGGCGTCGCGTCAACCGCCTTCTCCGCGACCTGGACACCATATCTTTCCACTGGGTCGTCTGTCAGCGCGTCGGCAGCGAAGTACAGGTGTGGAGGCGCGTCGGCGTCGGCGAAAGAGAACTCAGGCTCTTCGAGGGCGCGCTTGTGCTTCAGATCGAACCGCGAGCTGATATGGAGCGAAAGCGGGGGTGGTTTCGCGTGTGCAGCGAGCCCGGGCAGGTGAAGAGAGTGCCGAACGGCTGCCCATCGTCCTTGGACCCGTAGATGAGAGTTGGGGTTTGAAGGCGACTGGACGAGAACGAGATGGGCGAGGATGAGAACGAGTAGTACAACGAGAAATAGTTGAGGCTTAAGAGGCATTGTGCGCGAGAAATGGCGCGAGTGGTGGTGGTCAAGACGCGACTTGCTTTATTTGGGCTTGATCGCGTGGGCCGCTTACTACTGGCGTCGCCCTTCTGACCAGAACCACCACAAGCTTTCTCTTGAGCCTCCTTCTACCGGCTCTATAGCATGCTGCCACGGCTCGGGCGTGTCTCTTCCTGGACGCACCGACCTCCTATATGCAAGCGGACGTTTTTCAAGTCTTCCTCGTTGCGCGAGGACCCGCCCCCGAACCTAAGAAGTAGCTTCGAACCTCGGGCCAGGCCTGGGGCCCCGCGCTCTAACCCAGACTTGGCTCCACCCCAGTCCCGCTGGCTACGCTATTCTCCCTGGTCAGATTCATTCCAGGGCTCCCAGAAGAGCAGAGTTCTCTTCCAGAGTCTGTTCTACGCGTTCCTCCTCAGCGCGATGGCGGATTATGTAGATAGCAAGTTATTCGTGCGTACATGCGTATTCTTTCGCCTTGGGATGACGCAGACTTTGGAATATACAGCCGCCCGAGAGTGAGAATGACTCTCCGAAATATGCATCTGCCAGGGAATTGCGGATCGCCATTGACACGCTCCGCCATACGTTCCCTGAGCCGGGCAGGGTGGATACGAATGCGGACACCGTCAAGACAGCTGGGTCGTCGGAGAATTCCTACCATCCGGCTTCCCCCCATTCCGTCGTCGTCCGCCCCAAATCCACAGAAGATGTGGTCAAAGTGGTCAACATTGCGCGGAGATTCAAGGTACAGAGCCTTGGCTGTTGTGGAAAAGAGGTTCAATTTCAACTGTTTTGATTGCTTCAAGGTACCAATAACTGCGTATTCTGGAGCGACCAGTCTCGAGGGGCATTTCTCTGGAGTATGTCGTCCGCCTCTGTTCGCCCACGTCTAATTGACCGTCGACAGTTCCCCTCTGGCAGTATCTGCTTGGATTTATCGGGCATGGACCAAATTCTGCACATTAACGGTACATCCACATCGTGTCGCAACCTTCAACTCGTTGACTACGTTTTCCAGAGGAAGATTCCGACTTGATTTGCCAAGCTGGGGCTCGCTGGGAAGATATCAACGCGACACTGAAGGAGAAAGGAATTCCTCTCTTTTTCCCGGTGAGCCGTCGTCCTTTTTGTATTTCTTTCTCACTCTTACTCTGCGCAGCTCGATCCTGGACCTGGCGCGGTGAGCCACATTTCCTTCCTTTCTTTCGTTTTGTCTAATCCTTGCAGACAATCGGTGGCATGGTGGGGACGGGATGTAGCGGCAGTAAGTCTCCGTATCTGTCTTTTTCTCTCATCTCAGATTTTCTGTGATTCAGCGAACGCCGTAAGATACGGGTGAGTTATTCTCCCTCTTGGATTCGACGAATTATTTATGGGCTGCAAGGACGGCGAAAGCCGAATGGTTCCTCAACCTCGTAAGTGCGTTTTCTGTCGACAGTCGACTGGGTTTCACCTTTCTGCAGACCGTCGTTCTGCCCAACGGAGAGGTCATCAAAACACGGAGACGCGCACGAAAATCCTCCGCAGGATTTGATACGACCAAGCTGTTCATTGGGGCCGAGGTTGGTTTTTTTCCCTTTTGATCAGGGTTAGCGTACCATAGCGTCTGACGGGATTTTAGGGCACTCTCGGGATCGTGACGGAAGGTATATGGTCCCAGGCTCGATGTCATGCACGCTGAACTACGTCTTTTAGCCACACTCCGTCTTGCCCCGCTATTACCGACCAAGGTCGCGATGGCACAATTCCCCGACGTAGAGCACGCCGTTAGTGCTGTGCAAGATATCCTAAACTCGTCTTACGGAGCCAACGTCCGTACGTTCCCATCCAAGCACTTTTCACGATTTTGCGCGCCAACGAAACCATGCAGAATGCGTCGAGCTTCTGGATGATCGCAGTATGCCCATTTTCCTTCTCCTTGCATTCTAGGATGAACCTTTCACAGTGATGGACGCGGTGAACAACGGCGGCTTCGCTGACCGCACCTACCCCGCCAAAGACACCCTATTCTTCAAGCTTCAGGGCGATGACGCCGCTATAAAATTGGCCTCCAAAACCGTCCAAGAGCTCGTCAAGAAACATGGGAGCAGCAAATTCGAGTTTGCTTCCACCGATGAGGAGGCGGAGTCACTGTGGCAGAATCGCAAATACGCGCTCAATTCCACGTTGGCCGCCTATCCGGACACTAAGTGTTGGACGACGGACGTCTGGTGCGCCTCTTCCCTTACCCTTTGTCTCTCTCCTAAATGGTCGAATGACTGATGGTCTGCAAGCGTCCCGGTGTCGCGACTCCCCCAACTTGTGCTGGAGACAAAGAAGGATCTACTGGATGCGGGATTGAGCAGCACCATCGTGGGCCACGTCGGGGACGGTAACTTCCATGCACTCATTCTGTTCCGCGACGACAAGGAACTGGAGTTGGTGAGCGCGGCGGTTCACCGCCTGGTGCACCGTGCTTTGGCCCTGGATGGTACGTGTACGGGCGAGCACGGCGTCGGCGTCGGAAAGAGGGAGTATCTGCGGGAGGAGCTTGGGGACGGTACGGTGGAGTTGATGAAGCGGATTAAAAAATCGGTAGACCCCTACAACCTTATGGTGAGTCTGCTTCTTATTTTATTCGCTCCTGGCTCACTGGGCGATAGAATCCTGGAAAAGTAAGCCTAATCTTCCTGCTTTGTATTAAGCTTAAGTCTTGTAGTTATATCCTGACTAGCGCAGCGACGAATACATGTACTTTTCCCATCCAGCTTCTACGACCGAAACGCTTGACTTTTTGCGATGATGGACGACGTGCCAAAGGACGATATAGGTCCTGCATCCTCTTTCGCTGATGTATATGAAGCCGAGGTTTCAGGTCGGGGAAGCGGACCACCGGGGCCTCTCGATCCCTTGACATGCTAAATCGTGAACTCATGTAACCATGGAGTTGATTTCTAGATATCCAAACTCATTCGACGCGCCATTGCCCTCCTCCTTCCGAGTCAGCCGCCTCACAAACATGTCCACCTCGACTAGTTCATGATTAGTTATTCTCGAAATATATCTACAAGGAAGGCAGGAGAGCAACGCAAAGCGGAATGAAGAGATAGAAAACCAATTAAATCTCATCCCCCGGGGGCCCAAACAAAAACCGCACCGTCCCCTCATTCCGCCCAAGCAACCCCATGTCATCTCCACTATACAGCGCGCTCGGGTCGGCATTCCCTAGCGGCTGCCGCACACGCGGTGAGTGCTCTGTCTGCCGCATCGCGATCTTCAGCCGGATGAGCTGGTCGGCGTTGTAAGGTACCTCCAGCGCGCCGTTGGTGTTTGCGTTGGTAGAGTTGTTGTCTGCGTTGGCGCGCACACGCGGGAAGGGTGAGGAGGGCGTGCGGGGGGAGGTGTGAGGGTTTGGCTTTGGGCGCCTTGGATGAGGAGGTCGATTACCGTGGGTGGTGGTATTTTGAGGATGAGTGCGGCGTCGACATGTTTGTTCTCCGCTGTTGGGCTGCCATCAATTAGCCCCTAAATATATTATTGTGGCTATTGAATTAATAATATGTAATGGCGACTCTACTCGTCTTCAAGCGGTTTTATCGCGTGCATTTTCTCCATGAGCTCGCGAACCTCCGTCTCCGCAAACACCGCCGCCTCTTTCGCAACCAGCAGCTTCTTTTCGAGCTCATCCGCCGACATGCTCCTGGTGACCCCATCTTCCTCGACTAGCCCGATGCTGTCAAACCTGCGGAGGGTGTTCCCAACACGCGGCATGAAACCATGACGATCCCACCCATTATCGTTGAAGGACAGGACAGCCCGAACCGCGGCGGTGTTGATATCTCGATGCAACTCCTCAAGCTTCGAAAGTTGTACCTCCATCCACCGCGCGCGCCGTTCGAGCGCCAACGTCAGCGCCTCGACGTTGTTATCCTTCGAATCGTCTAGGTTGTTGTCGTAGTCGCCGCCTTTCAACATCTCGCCGAGGACGCCGTCGAAGTAAGAGCTTTCGTCCCAGGTCGTGCGGGGGAGGAGTCGAAGCAAAGCGGAGATCGTCTGGGTAAGCGTCTCGAGAAGCTCCTGGAACGAAGAGATAGCCGTGTCGGCGGGGCCAGATCCTGCGCCATTGGCGAATGATCCACCACCAACTGAGAGCGCCGACAGCGCATGGACAAGCGGGCCATACTCGAGAGGCATCTTGCTAGCCGGATTAAGCTTATGCACGTCGAAGAAGATGTGATTAGGAAGGTCCATCGTGGGGTTCAAGATGTGGAGGTCCTCCAGCAACTCTTCGATTGTGGTCGGCATGTTCCCATCGAGAGACTCGGAACGGGAGCGGTCGGAGCTAGAGGTCGCAGTGGTGAGATTCGGAGGAAGGGGAGGGAGGTCTGAAGTCGGGGGTGGGATAACGTGGTCATCGACGGGAAGGTGCTCCTCCTCTCTAGAAACCTTGATCGGTTTCGAGACAGGTTTGTTCTTCTTCGGCTTTTTGGAAAGAAGAGGAACCTGGGAGACGGGCTCGTTCGTGGGCACAGTCGTTGGTTTAGGCGCTGACGTCTGCCTCCCAGGCGGGACTTTCGATGCGCCAACTGGAGTAGAGTCCGCTCGCTTGTTGACCTTGGGCTCCACCGCCTTGGTTGATGCCGCCTTCTTCGCCCTCTCCTTCTCAGCCTGCACCTCTTTCTCCTTCTCCTTCTCCTTCTCCAACAGCTGGGCCTGCCTTTGCTGTTCCAGCTTAGCTAGACGCTCCTTCTCCTTCTCCCTCGCCGCCTTCTCCCTCTCGAGCTTCTCCTTCTGTGCCTGCTCCTGCTCCGCCTTTAACACCGCCGCCCGCTCCTTCTCTGCCGCCTTTTCTTGAGCCACCCGAGCCCGCTCGGCCGTTTTGATCGCCGCCTTCTCTTGCGCGATTTTCTGCCTCTCCGCAGCCTTTTCCGCAGCCACCGCCTTCTTTGCCGCCTTGCGCTCCGCCTTTTCCAAAGCCTTGTCGTCCTGGGTATGAAGCGGTTCATCCGTCGCCGGCGACTGCACAGCCGCACCGGAACCAGTAGAGTCCGAAACAGCCATTAGCGCCGGAAAGTCCGTGGCCGACAACGCAAGAGAGAGGGCAGGAGAGTCGGTCGTTGAAACTGCATATCGGCCAGACAACGACAGGGAAACAGGGAAAAAAGATACGTCAGCGTCAAAAGACAGACGACGACCACCCTACCCAAAGAGGAGAGGAGGGAGAACGAGGTTCATTGGGCGGCGGGTACAAGGGCGATGGGTTCATTTAATCCAGTCGAAAAGAGAGTCCACGCGTGAGGATCGGACGATTGCCTCAATGCCGATAATAGATTTTCCGCACTGAGAAAGCACGGCACTCGGTACGCTGTCCTCCCTCCCCTCGAGAGTAATGGCAAAAGACTCACCATGCGCAGATCCATTTCCCTCCATGTCGACACCTCCGTGGCCTTGAGAAGGATGGTGCAGAATGCCGGGTGGCGCTCCATATGAAAGCCCAGGCGGGGGACCATAAGCCATAGGACCGTGATTGTAGCCAGCAGATTGCATAGGCGGGGCGAACTGAGCGGCCATAATCGCAGGGTCGTTGAAGGATTGAGACGGTGTGAGCCCAAAGGGAGCCGCTGCTTCTATAAGACGAAAGAAGAGTAGAGGGGAAGGTATCATAGGTGGTTGAAGTACATCAAGTAAGGTAAAGAAGAAAAAGAAAAAGAGGAGATCCGTCAATCTCGGTTACACAGGAATTACACAAAGAGAAGCCTCATACCAGCTGGGGTGCTGACCGCGCCCGTCCCGGAGGTAGCGCGCTCACGACTGCTCTGAATAAAATCCCGGAGCTGCGCTTCACTGACGCCCGACTCGAACGGCTGGAATCGACTCTGTTGCTGGTTGTACACCGGCTGCGCTTGTGCATGTGGAACCAGAGGTGAGCTTGTCGCCGAGCCGTTCATCGGATAATACGAGGCTGCCCAGGGCGCCATGGGAGGCACAGGTGGCTGAGAAGGGACCGTCTCCGCCGAGTTGTAGAACGAGTGTCCATCGCTCGAGCTGGTAGCGAGCGGGGACGAGATATGCAGCGGCGAGGATGTGGTCGCTGTTGACCCTTGCCGACCACGTGCAAACCCGAAGCGTGAGACTTTCCTGCTCGGGTCGTCGTCTAGCGGAGAGTACTGCGGTCGAGGCGGAGTGGCCGACGGTGCATCCTCGCCGCCCTCCGCAAACGGATTGAACGACCCCATGTAACTCGAGCCGCCGGTGGATTGTCTCTCGATTGGAGGCGTCATGGCCGGGCGGATTGATAATGGGTCGTAGATAGAGCGACTTGGATTATGCGCATAAGGCAGTCCTGGTGGTGTCATGAACGGGGAGGAGCCGGGAGACGCAGAGGAACGCAGCGCAGGGAAAGCGTCCATATATGTACCATGGAAAGGGGTCTTGGCCTCTGCTTCAAAATCCGGCAACAGCTCTACACTCGCGTCGGTGTCAGACCCAGCTAATTTGGGGTCCAGATTGAAGCTGAAACCTCCACCGTCTCGACCATCCAGGACGTTGAGGGTGCGGTCGAAGTCGGGGAAAGGCGGAATCACCACTACTGGGGCCGTTGGCGGGGGGGCATCACGTCGCGAGGTGAGCTCGTCGAAGAGCCCACGAGCTGCAGTAGACATCTGGTATGATGACTGTGACGCCAAGAGGGGAGTTTGCGGCGACGCTGTTCCGACTCGTGGTGGCCGACTCGGCGCCGGGATACCAGGAGGGCCAGAGAGGCCAGGAGGAATTGCTGGTAACCCAGGAGGGACGGACGGCGTGGACGATATCACAGAGTCGGTGGATCGTGGCCGAACAGGGGACAGTGGTGCTGCGTCGTGTGAGCCCACATCGGAATCTGCGGCGGCAGAGGGAGCGGGTGAAGATGAAGGTTGTGGAACCGTTCGTGCCTCTTTCTTTGTTCGAAGCACTTTGCTGTCTACTGGCGTAGCAGGTCTTGCGGGTAAAGAAGGCGTGGACGGCCGGGATGGTGTCTGCGGGGTAGGCTTCGCGTTTGTGGATTTACGATCCCTCGTACTCGAAGTACGGGTTTCGACGGTGGTTGACGAGGTGGTAGCTTGTCCATTTCGTCCCTGCCGCGTTCCTCCCGCCCCACGACGGGTTGGTCGCGACGTAGTTGGGGGTTGGCTAGCGGACGCAGCAGCGACAGGAACCGCCGGGCCTTTACCCCAAGCAGCTGCTTTTGGTAGTCCTACAAAGGTGTGAATCGGTATTGGAGTTGGGTGACGACTGGACAAACCATCCGTATCGTCCTTCTTGCCCCCCACTATGGTCCTTGTTCGACTCTCCGTCGCTTTCATGGTATGTTTCCTGTGCCTAGGTAAGTCAAGAAATACTCGGAACGAACAAGGTACACACAAGGTCGTCAAGTCCTCTTTTGTAAAGCAGTCCTTTTCATCCCCCCATTCGTGCAGATTCATGCAGCCGTGGTCACTGCAGGTCACACTCCGAAGGAATGCCATACAGTACTTGGTCGTTCCATGGCTGGCTCGCATGATATCGCGGCCCCCACCCGGGGACGCCGTGCCATCGACCGCACTGATCGCGCGCGCGGCATCTTCCCGGCGGTGATACGTGATATACAAGCCCACCACGGGCGCGCCGCCGCCCGAAGGCGTCCGCTTGACAAGAAGAATCTTTGTAATCTTCCCGTACTGGCCGAAGTACTCGTTGGATCGCAATGTCGGAATGAGCTAAGAAGATTAGTAAGAAGGCGGGCTGGAAAGGCGAGGCGCCGACGAACCTCCTCTTTGGCAAATCGCGGACCAATGCCAACGACATAGACGACATTGCGCTGCACGACGCGGACGTTGGCTAGATGCCGCCTTCCGAGCGCGTCGAGCTCCTTGCGTTCGCGCTCTCGTTGTTTCTTCTGCTGAGTGAGGCGCTTGTGGCTAAAAGTCGCCGAAAAGTCAGTGAGAGCTTTTTGTTCGGAGGATAGCGCGTAGGGAGGGGAAGGAACACGCACTCCTGGGTTGCAATGGGCTTGAACTCAACACCCTCATCGGTATACACCCGTCTACAGGCAGGGCAGCGCTTGTTGAGGTTCTCCTTGATATGGTGCCAGCAGAAGCGGCAGATCTGGAAAAGAAACAGATATGAGGAAAGCTCGGGCGCTGTGGAAGATCAAGACTCGCCTGGTAACCACAAATGCAGGGCTTGAAATTGAGGTCCGAAATGTCCATTTCTTCGAGACAAAGCGGGCATTCCGCGTCCTCCTGAGCCACAGAAAAGCGGAATTAACGAGAAAAAAAGACGCGCTCGGCGAGAAAGACATACCGCTTCATCGTCGCTCCAATACGCGTCCTGGACACCGGCCAATACGGTCGATTTTGATTGAGAAACGGAGAAACCAGCGTGGACAACAGGAGCAGGAAGAGGGTGAAGTCTGGACATTGTGGTGGTGGTAGGGGTAAAGGGCAGAAAGTCAAAGCACGAGGACACCTGGAGAGAGGTTTTGGTGCATCAGTTTGGTCTTGTTAGTCTTGTTGTGTTTACATACACAGCTTTTTTGGGCAAGGTCCCAGCGAAAACAAGGTTCTGAAGTTCCTTGTTTTTCCTTTTCCAGGTCGACCTCAGGGAGTGGGCACTCGATGTGCTAATTCTCAGTTTTTTTTTCAGTCTCTGGTCTTGCCGAGATCGGGACCAAACAATTACTTGCGCTGTGTCCTCCATTTTTTGCGCGTGAACAAAACAAAGACAGGATAGGATAGGATAGGATAGGATTTCCGACGCCAGGTCCCGGATCGGAACGGCCGGTGTCCGTACTACATACACAAGGCGTCAGCGTATGCTACGGAAGTATCTAATCTCCACCGTTGTGAACTAGCCCGCCTCTAATCTACTCCTTTCGCGGCCCATGCGGCAATAATTTCTGGACTTTCAAAATTGCCAAGAACACAGGCAGGAGTCTACACAGCTTATTGTACGGACCCAGATCATCATACTACATACAATCCTTTAGATGCGTAAAAATACAGTGATGAACAAAGTAAAAGGCAAAGCGAGACATCATCGTTCACGGCGCCAAGTCATATTCCGCGATGGCGTCCCGGGCAACGGGGTGCTGCTGTGGCTCGTCGGATACATCGCCGCATTGCCGCTGTCCAGCGAAAAGAAGGCCAACTTATTGGCCGTGCTCTCGAGCGAGGGTGCCGTGGAACCAGCCCCCGAATCAGGCGGAGGCGGTGGTTTGAAGTTCTACAAACGATTCAGGACACGCGAGTCTGAGTCGAGTACAAAGGGAGAGCTCACGTATTGCCGACCCTCCTTGTACAACTCCTCCAGTTTCTGATCAAAGACACCCTGCTCTTCAAAGTCGTGATACGCCTTGTACAAATTTAGCGCCGACCGCGCATCCTCGATAGAGTCGTGCGTGTCCGTCTGAATGTTCTCATGCAGGACAAACCAGGAGAGGAACCGGAGCGACAACCGGCGCTGACGAGCTTTGAGGAAGTACAGATCAACAGTGTCGATAACCTGTTCTGGCGGGACAAAAATATCTGGCCCTCGGGGTCAGACAGCAGTCACCCAATCCTGCGCGACTTACTGATTATCCGGAAATCTTTCGAGAGACCATGGCCAATGAAGATACAACCTCGATCCACCAATAATCGCAACTTCTTGTACACGAGCTTCAACGGGGTGAGCGTATGGGGCGACAGCGTGGGGTCCAGATCGCCGACTAAAAACACAGTCAGCGTCGGACTGAGATAGATAGCACGGGGACCCACATTGAATACCCGAAAACTCTGTCAAATAGTCCACGATGACCTCACTAGTGTGTATATGGTCGTCAATGAATGGAACACCCTGCTTAGATCCGTCTCCGCGCAGCACAGATACCCTGGCAAGACTGAGCCGCGCAGGCCGAAGAACTTGTTTACTGCCGTCGGAGCGGAATTCAGTTTCTTCCTAGATGCAGCGTTGATATGCAGGGACCGGAGGACGCTACTTGGAACCATACCTGTTGCATGGAAACGAACTCCGCATCAATAGCGACGAGGGTCCCGGGCTTTGGCAGTTCTTCAAAGCTAAGGCACTCGTGCTTAATCCTATTCAAATCGCGATTCCTGTGCCAAAGTCAGGTTTCACGCGCAAGAGGTCGGAAACAGAAACGTACAAAGAGATGGAAGTATCGTGACTGAGAATCGCAGGATCCAATGCAGAGGGAAGACCGCTGAAATCAAGGGACTCTTGCCGGTCGATCCGCTCGTAATAGACAATGGCCGGTATCTGGTACATCGTGAGATGGGGTCGATACGAGGACACATGCCGCACCTTCCACGAGTCAGGGAAGCTCAAAGCCTCGTCCTCTGTAATATTTTGTACCGCGAAATCGTTGAAGACAAACCAAGGACTTGCGAGATCGTCCCGTGCCTCCGCTTCCGGGACTGCGAGCAACTATCAGTGCGCGCGACGAGTTCTACAAAATTCAACGAACCTTTAACGATAGCTACCAAATGGGAATTCTTCTCCTTCGTCACAATCTGAACGACAAACGACTGGAACAAACTTCTTTAGAAACCCCGAATATAAACAGAGGCAAACAAACCCTCAGAGAATACAGAGCGCCTTCAGGATCATCTACACCCTCGACCTGACCGTGAAGTGTAATCTGCGGCTTGAGGAATCGTTGGTTTCTGTTGTCCAGCCAGTAGCTGAGGCTCTCCGGTCCGTATACGGAAGCATTGATCGCTAGGATGGGCGGCAGATCTCGACTTGCAATCGACCGACGCGACGAAAAATTCGAAAAGTGCTTGCAGGTTTGACAGGTCGCCTTATGGGACATCTGCCGTATCAAAGCATTCCGCAGAATCGCCGTAAAGTCCAGAGGGAGAGGCTCGTTCAGAACCTAAGAAGATGGTCATAAGTTTTGGATGCACGAAGGAAACCAGTTGCATACAGGTCGGGGATACGTCAAGTCAATAACGTGCGTCATGTTTTCCTTCTCCCGAACGGTTTTGCAGTTCATGCAAGTGATGAGATTTTTGGCATCAATTCCGAGCAGTTGAGTCGCCGGCGCCGCCACGGGCCCAGTAAGATTGGAGAATGGAGTTTTGAGGATCAAAGGGTTCTGCGGGAAGGTGTTTCCTTCCGAGCTGAGATGATCCAACAAGAACCGGTGGAAGGACTGGATCATGAGCGCATAATCCACCTCTGTCGGTTCTCGGCCATAGTCAATAAGCTCGATGGCGTTCGAGGCTACATGGTCGTCAGAAGTCTGTCACGCGAATAATGCGGGGTGGGAGCCTACATTGCGCCAGAACACCAACGGTCTTGCAAAAGTTGCTCGACTGGCAATTAGTCCCATTTGCATCTTCAAGCATGCGGACAACGAAGCCCAGTTCGCATAACAGACAGTGTTCCCGCGGGCAACTCGTCGTTATATGTGATTTCGCGAGACGCCGGATTGATGGGCTATAGTGCATGATCTGGAAAGGGATTAGAGTCCGTCAGGATAGAAATGAGCTGCTTACCTGTAAGAGCGAATTCGTGTACGAATTGAGGATATGAGTCTCTAATCCGCTGTACTCTGTCTTGTTGTAGAATCTGTCCGACGGCATATCAGCACAAAAGTTTGATCGTGGGATAAATAAGCCCACCCAAAGTCAAAGTCCTCTACTCCAAACTTGGAATACTCGATCTCGACTTTTCGGTACATACGCGGTATGGCACTCCCGCTGTACTCCCACGTCGGTGTGTCGGGATCGGGCTGGGAATGATTTAGTTGACGTGAAAAATCAAGTTGACAGGGACGCACCTCATTCGCGCGCGATTTGCCACTCCGGAATCGTCCCTTCTTATTTCGAGCACCGACGGATGAAACCATGTTCCGTCGACCCTTTAGTTCTTTCGGAAGGGCAGCGTACGCTATATTGTCATTCAGCTTCATGGTGGCCAGTATCTGGGGTGGAATTTTGGCGGGAGGTGGATAATTCAAGGGTGTTGAAATGAAGTGAGGCGACCATGAAGACAGAAGTTTCGACTCGTAGTAGGGTAATCCGATGGAGTTCAGTGGTCTAGGATGGTAAGTACCTTAGCTGTAAACTGGATGAAACGGTTGTCTCACGTTGATTCTGTCCACTCAATATGTGGGAGTGATGCAGGAGTATCAGCCCACTCAACGGGCTGACCATCGAAACCATTAAAGGGCAACGAACCCTCCTCGTCGATTTGAGACATGAGGTGGACGACACCCTCCGCATCTCCGCACGCCATGTAGGCGCCTGTTGGGGAGAATGCGACGGAGGTGAGGTAAGATGAGAGGTCGAGCTGACCTCCCAATAAGCTGACGCATAGCCTCATTCATAGATAAAATAGATGTACCTGATAGAATTCGCTTGCTGCAGTAGATACATCGACAATATTGATGAGACCTTGATTGGATGTCACGGCAATGGTGGCAGGACGTTTAGGTAGGATGTTGATGAAGGCGGGAGTAGAAGAGAAGGGGATCGGCGGGAGCGGCCGCATCGTACGCAGATCGTACACTTTCACGAGCGGGTCCGGAAACGGACGCGATTGTCTGAGCAAGTGTCAGATTTATTATAAGCATAAACTAGTAAATCAACAAGCACCTCCGCGTCACCCCCAGTCCAATTGTGAAGACATAATTACCCGTAGTTTGAAGACCTTGAATGCCGCTGTAGTGCGCCAAGACTTGACTTTCTGCACGATTCAAGGCCGTACGAGGATCATGCGTTCGAACATATCCGTCGGAGGCACCAGAAAGTATTGCTGAATGGGAGAATTCGAGGTGGGATATCAAAGACGGAGTCGCTGCTTGACGGACTATACTTCCGCTCATAGAATTTATGAGGAGTAATTCAGAGGCCGTAGAAGAGGCTGCCAGTACGGGGGACGCGACTGAAGTATTAGAAAAGGTGGCCAACGTTGGAGGGGGGCTGAGGAATATATTCACAGCACGAAGTGGACGCAAACGAACGAACTAACCGACAGAACCACTTGTTGGCACCACCCTTCGCCCATGAACCCAGTCCTTCGCCCGCGACACCCATCGCCCTCACATAGCTCTCTCCAGCCAGTATTTTACTAACGGCCAGCGATCCGCCCACTGGGAACGAGACTCCGCGCACGCCTTGCGTACCATGATATGCAGCAATATTCCCAGAATTCGAGCCAACCCACAATGTATCGGAAGTAGGGTCAAAGGAGAGCGCGGTAACTGGTTGAGGGTATCCCGAGACCGTTATAGGCGCGATAGGCCGATACGAGGTCGCCATCGAGCTTGGCAGCAAGAATTTGGCTGGCAGGTTGAAAGAAGTTACACCGGGCCGCTGGACCGCCGCTCCGCAACTTGAAGAGAACCTCCATGTTAAAACCAAACTTCCCAATTTCCGTGACTCTCCCAACCATTACTCGTTCTTATCCTGCAGCGACCAGCACCCCACGCCGTTTCAAGTCCATCGAAATGAACCGGCAAGTATTCGCCAATCATCTTTTATGCAGGAACGCCCCTAAGAAACGTCGGTGCCCCGAAGTCAAGATGAATGTAGGGTCATGAATAGACGTCAACGGACTTCAGGAAAGCCCAAGGGCATATATCGTAATAGGCCCGCGATTAATGGACGCGGACCAATTAATCGAGCTCAAACGCCGTTTATATGCATCTGCTCATTCCCCCCCGTGCCTCCACTTTGCTGACCATGCCCCTCGAGCCTGCGCCCCTTCGAGGCTACGGCGTGCCACCGCGTATTCCCCATACCGTCGTCAATCATCTCCCGCAATGGGAGGACAACATCCTCGTCTGTACGGGTAGAGCGGGTGAATTTATGAGGGAGACCTCATATCCTCGATTTAGGATCCACCCGCTGCTCCAAAAAGTAAGTGGTCTGCTCCCGCTATTGCGTTGCGTTAAACCACTAAAACATAGCTTACGGACATAATCATCGTGGCGCTTGACCCCACGGCAAAAAAGCACTGTTTTCTGTTCCCAACAGTTTTACAGGCAGAGGAATGCCGCTCGCACATTCATGTCAATTTTCCTTTGTCGGTCTGTGAAGTGCAGTGCGTGACGGAACTCTGTCAACCCCCACCAGGCCACCAAGTCTTTGCGGTTTTGTTCGACGCTGAGCGTAAAGGCGTGTTTAACTTCTACACCTTCAGCGGGGACGGCCTGTCTCCGCGCCTGGCTGAACTTTGCTTGTTGAGGCGCGTCGGCGATCTTCGGCCGACGCTCAGTCTACCACCCGCAGGGAGCTCCTTGTCCGAATATTACAAGAGGCACTCTCCTTTGGATTCTGTTGAGGATGCAAAGAGGGTTATTCGAACGCGCTTTTCTGGATGCGCAGAAGAGGTTGAAAATATGCGCGGCGTACCTCGCGCGTCACCGGACGATGTTTACCTCTTCGCCTCCGGAATGCAAGCCATTTGGCGGATGCACAAACTTCTGGCCAGCACTGTGGTCTCCGAGGACGGTGCCGACAGCCGAAAGGTCGCTCAGGTCAAGTATGTTGGCAGTTCGCCCATAGCCCACAAATTAACCATTTATGTAGTATGCTGTACTGTGATTCATACAAACTTTTGGAACTACCAAGCTCTGCTGGGTACCACTTCTTCACCAACGACACGCTAGACGATCTGGAAACTCTCCTCGAGACCGGAACGTCTGAACGCCCAGCTATACTTGCCCTCTTCACTGATTTCCCGGGGAATCCGCATCTACGCAGCGCCGATATCAAACGGCTCCGTACTCTTGCAGACCGCTACAACTTCCCGCTCATCATTGACGAGACCGTTGGCGGCTACATGAACGTCCAGCTCTTCCCATATTGTGACGTGGCGGTGAGCAGCCTAACGAAGCTCTTCAGTGGCAACGCAAATGTGCTGGGTGGGGCGTATGTGTTCCTCTCTGCTCCTCTCCTTGCGACTGCTCATGAGATGCAACGCAGAATGATGCTCAATCCCACCTCGCGATTTTACGCGCAGTTCAAAGCACGCATGGAGGCGACGTATGAAGATACCTTCTTTGGGAGTGACGCACTCGTGTTGGAGATGAATTCCCGCGAGTACAAGGAGCGTGTAGCCGTCACTAATCACAACGCCGAGCAGCTTAGCGACATGTTATATCAGCGTTCGGTGCTCGGCGGGGCCAAGGGCTCGGTCCTTCAGGCTGTATGCAATTTTTCCACTCTTCTTTGCGGCCGTCTAACGGGTTACAAGGTTCATTACCCCAAATATCGCACACGCGAGAACTACGACCACTGCCGCAACCCTCTAGCCGGAAAAGTGGTGCTCCCCGCGTTCGGTTACGGATATCTACTCTCAATCACCTTTACGTCGTTGGAAGCGGCCAAGGTCTTTTATTCCGCTTTAAAATGCTTCAAAGGCGCCACCTTGGGAACTGTATTCACGCTCGCCACTGCATTTACTGCCATTGCGTACATGCCTGATCGAATGCAATGGGCTGAGGAGCATGGTGTGGAGGAGAGCCTGGTTCGTCCCTTGTGTATTCCTCGCCAGGAGACTGACGCATATCTGAATCCATGCAGGTTCGCTTCACCGTCGGAATGGAAGATACTGAGAGCATCTTGAAATGTGTTTCCGACGCGCTGGATGTTGCGGAGAGTGAGATGAAAAAGGGGAGAGCACAGTGAGAACCGTTAGTAATTTAAAACGAATTATTCAACACTCAAGAAACTGTGTTTCCCTCAATGGCAAACCCCTTGCACTGCTTACTAGAGTACTTACTAGAATGAATTACTTGTTTCGCCCTATGTCAAAACTAATATCGAACGGCTTGAACGGCTCCGATTCCGAAATTCGCACTCCGACACACTGAGGCGCTTCCGCCTGGCTTCGGCATGAGAACTCTGATGCCTCCTGCCTTCATCGCCGTCCCGACTCCCGCCGTCTCTCTTATTTTACCTCCCCCTGTGCCTGTCTCGATCCCTCTTTGCGACTGCAAAAGAGTGCCTACACTGAACCGTTGCAGAGTCAAGACACTCAACTTTGATTCTGCGCTCCTTTTGTTTTTCACTTTCCTTTCTCCCTGCTCGCAATTTTCTGTTGCCCGATAGACAACTGTTCCAGAAATCGGCGCTCACGTACAGCTGCCACATAGAAGGAAGAAAGGGGAAGAAAATGCGGCAGTCCGAACGTTCATAAACAATCAATCGCATCTTGACTTGTATCTGTCCCCAATGTTTCCTCTTTCCTTCCCTGTCCTGGCTTTTGTCTTCCCCATATTGACTGCAGCGACCACCACCCAGCAGCTCCTTGCAAATGCCGCTCTTGCTAACATCCTAGCTCGCGGCGCCCCGATACTCGGTACTGCGAATCTGGCTGCTGAGCGCGGATGGTACTGACGATACCTGACAAGGCTCCGACACCGGCTGCTCGCAGACCAGCAAGACGTGCGATTGGATGCGGAATTACCCCGACAGCACGAAACTTGTGCACATGAACCTCCCCGGGACGCACGACTCCGCTACTTGTGCGTCCTCGCCCTCATCCAATGCCAGCTCCTTTTGCTTACACAGTCCCGCGACAGGGAACTACACGCAAGCCACGCAGGATTCACTCTTCCGATACACTGGAACGTGCGTCCTTTACCTCACATGCGCAAATCTTCTCACAATTTATTTCAGGGATATCCCTCCAGCCGAAATCTTTCAATGCCAGGACAAGTCCTTCCTCGACATGCTGAACCTCGGGATACGCGTCTTTGACCTTCGTTTCGCTTATAATCCTGGCAATGACACGCTAGGATTCCACCACAGTACGCGAGGCCCTTTTCCGTGTCCTACGAGCCCTGACGGCGGTGTCTATCACTCAGGCCAGGCGTTACTGGCGCCGACGACGACAGTCGAGGACGCGTGGTTCGGTTTCTACCATTGGCTGGAGCAGCACCCTACCGAGGCCGTCCTCGTTTCGCTAAACTACGAAGGTGGAACAGGCACCCCACGCGACTTGAAGCTCGAGCAGGACATTTACAACATCATGTCAAGTGACCTTGCTTCGCAGTACTGGGTGCAGACCAACGGATCCGTATGTCGCGTCCAGTTTATCATACTTCGCGTCGATGCGCTTACACAGGCGGTGATCCGACAGCTAGGCACTCTCGGGGAGGCGCGCGGCAAACTCACCTTCTTGCAGCGATACGATTATGAATTTCTCCCCGCTTCTGAGTCCAAGCGCTTTGGTATCCCGCTCTCGCCCTCCGCATGGACGGACAATAGTCCCTCCATTACCATTGTCTACAACACCTCTACGCAGCAAAAAGCATTCATTGAGGACTACTACGAGACCGATGGTCTCCCCATCGGAGCAGGCGCGGCGGAGAACATACAATGGAAATTCAATGCGACGGTCGCGCACTTGTTGAACGCCACGACGCAGAATCCCGACCAACTATATATCACTTTTGCAAGTTCGGAGCACGATGAGGACATTCCGCCGGAGACGCCGAGGATCCAAGCCCTTGGTAATGGTACTGACACTCCTGGAGTAAATCAGAAGCTGCTGCCGTGGCTGCAGGAGCACAAGGGAAAACGGTTCGGGATTATCAGTGCGTCCGAATTTCTCTAAACTCGTTGGAGACAACTGAATTACGGGGCAGTGCTTGATTTCTTTGATTCGGTCCCCGGACTTGTGGAGGCAGTCATCGGCCTTTGAGTTGACTGTTACTACCTGGAAACATCCGAGTTACGAGTAGGATGTGCGAGTGTATTCGATTCTACTTAGTCGAAACATATGTACCTCATGCGAAAACCAGAAAGACAAGTAATTCCAATGCATGGTATTCTCCCCATACTTGTTCAAGTTGGCAAACGGTTGATCAAACAAATCATAACATCGGAATCGCATCCACTGAGCACTCACTCATTTCACGGCGGGCCACGTCTCGGGAGGCGCAGACAACCAGTGTTCGCAAAGTCGCGGCGGTTCGGAATTCACCACGCAATGCGCATCGAAATCGAGCGCTCAGCATGCGTGGTTTTATCCACACCGCCTTGCTCCTCCGCCGATGGCAGACTCTATGTTTGAACACCAGAATAACTATCTCCTGGGAAATCACACAGCACTTCCAAAAATGCTGAGCCATCTGACGGCCTGTCAACGAGGGCGTCTCTGAGCGTCTCGAAGAGTTCTAACTTCTCCCTCGCCAATCTCCTTTCACCCTTGAAAAGCCGTGGGCCCTCTACAGACGCCGTACACATATCTTGAGCGAGTCTCGACATGGATGCTGCGGACCTCGCTCGTTGGTCGCGCTTCGCCATGAAGGGCGGCATCGGCAAGTGCACCGCTCTCCAAGACTGTGTAGCAAAGGCGCCGGAGGATCTCATGTTTGTTAGGGTACAGAGTGCTCGTTCCTATCACTTTCAACTCACTCAGGTTGTCCACTAGGGCGACGGAATCGTTGTATTGAAGCAGCTATCGGGAAATGGCTGGTACTTGGTTTGTGTCCCTACTTCTGGACGTCGCAATCCGTGTCGTTGTATGCGGACTGATTTTTTATTTAGGGATATTGCGCAGGCATAGTGGGCCGCTTCCGCGCTAAAGCTGTGCAATTCCATTCAAAACTCAAGACGTCTGTGTCTCAAGAGGAAGCCGGGGCGTATTTTGACCATAGTGGAATCACTCCCTTCGCGTCACCGGCATCGTCTCGTCCTCGGACCCCCAGCGTGACTGGCTCCGACGATTCGTTTCCAAATCTCGAAAGAGGCGACGTCCCTCCATGGCCTCTCATCTTCTGGGCGGCTTTTCGCACAACGGCGGGCAATAAAGCTGATTTGCCGAGTTTTTTTCGGCTCCTGGATGGGCCCAACAAGGACCTCTTTGCTTGGGACGACCAGGACACTTTGGAAGTCGATGTGGACGTCTTGAAAATCTATCCTGGACACTCGTGGTTTTACCCCCGCGCTTGGACAGAGTTTATGGCAGAAATCGACTCTCTAACCTGGTCGAAAATCTTGAATTTAACCAGAACTGTGTCTCGACCCCGTCATGGGTCTACGAACGACCTCAAGATTCGCCTGGCCGCACTGCTTATCGTCTATTCCTCAGCTGCCGAAGACTTACACGATGTTCTTGCTCCGTTTAATATCAATTTCAACCAGCCCCCTTTTTCTTCTATAATGCAGGTCATAGATGCAGGCTACCGCAAACATTCAACGCCAATCCCACCTGACTCTAAAGACTTCTGGACCAGTCCCAAGCTGAAAGATTGGTTGTTTGCCAGCAATCAGGACTTATGCCATACTGTCTGGCATGCATCCACACCATGGTCCCAGCCGAGTGTTCTGCAACGCGTCGAATCTATGTACCTGATTTTGACTACCACTCTCATGCCCCAGGCGAGTATTTCACACGTTTCCGCCATACCCTGAAAATGAAACGTAACATAGAATTTAGCGATATACATATATTCCCTCATCCAGCATCTTGGTGACAACTCTCTGTACGGCCCAAGCTCGATGCCTCCTCCTGTACTAACCGTATGTTTCTCGCAGATCAAGTCAATTTTGGAAATTTGCCGAGGACTCTGGTGCATTTGATTCGCCTGCTTCCCACATCTATTCGAACATGGATCAACTGTTCAGAATTTTGAAGCAATGCGTAAAGGTGCTAATACTGCTACTTCTTCCGCCCATCCTGACCGTTTCTTAGCACGAATCAAGAATCAGTCATGCCATCTCGATAGATGTATACAGGCGTTTGAATAAGGATATGGCTGTAATCGTTGCAAGACTTGTTGTTATTCTACAAGCCGAAGGGTTGTACAAAAAGTTCCTAGAGTCTCGCGGGATAGCTGCTCAAAGACATCTGGATTTCTTACAAGATGCAAGTGCCCCACTTTTCTTTTATCCTTCCTGTGTCTTCACACTCGGACCATGAACAGCTGCTGGATCTCGACGCCTTTCTGGTTGTGAAACCATTGATATTCCGGAGTCTATTGCGCCTTTCTCGCGGATCGGGACTCCATCCTCAGTGCTTCCCGCTCCTTGGCTTGGAAAAAATCGGACAGCAAGTGGCTGCCGGCGGGTCTGGCGATATCTGGAAGGGTCTAGTCCAAGGACAAATTGTTTCTGTCAAAGTTATGCGAATATTCCAGGACAAAGACATCAAGGCCGCACTCAAAGTTAGTCTCCCGGTTATTGTCTTGCCTTATCCCATTTTTCATGGTATATTTAGGAATTTAGTCGAGAGGCGCTTATTTGGCGTCAACTCTGTCATCCAAACCTGCTTCCCTTTTTTGGGGTATACTATCTGGATGGTCGGCTTTGCTTAGTGTCGCCCTGGATGGACAACGGTAATATCGTGGACTTTTTAAGAAATGAACCACCTAACACCAATCGTCTTTCGCTCGTTCGTCCCGACATTGACTAATCTTCTGGGTTTAACTCCTGCACCCTAGATCGTAGATGTGGCCCTTGGGCTGCAATACCTGCACGAGCAGAATATAGTTCATGGAGATTTAAAGGCCGTCAGTAACACTTATCCTTTTCATTGAAAATATCTATAATCACCCTCGTAGATTAATGTTCTTGTTACGCCCATGCGCAGAGCCTGCATTGCCGACTTTGGGCTGTCGACCATCGTTAACGCAATGACGCTGCAATTCACTCATTCAACCGCGGACATGCAAGGCGGGACAGCGCGATATTTTGCACCTGAATTATTCCGGCCCAAAAATAAACTCTCCAAGTCCTTTGAATCTGATGTTTATGCTTTCGCCTATGTTTGCTATGAGGTATGAGCTCAGCTCCTCCACTCAGTACAGATGATCATTTTGGATATAGATATTGACAGGAGACGTACCATTTCATGACGAGAAAAATGACATGGCCGTCATGTTCCAAGTACTCGCAGGAGAGCGACCTGCGCGACCATTGGCATGCTCGGGCACGAAAGAGCTTGACAATCTTTGGGAGCTCCTCAGCATATGTTGGGACGGCGAAGCCGAACTGCGTCCGAAGGCTTCGTATATCGTCGAGCAACTGATTGGGCCGGCAATTTGGGCCACCGCTACAACTTTCGCCGCAGATTGGGATGATACCTTCACTTCCAAATTCCGCCGCTCACTCCAGGCCCAATCACTATTGCCTTCAGTAAGCCAGATCGAGCATATGCTTTTTGGTCATGGTTCGTTCCGGGGTCATGATTGTTGAGTATTTTACTCATCTTTCTTTATGTAGAAATAGCGCAAGGTAAAAAATATTTCGTTGCGCGGAAAGTATCCTGACTGAGCCCATCCAGCTTGCGTCGAATGTTTCCCGGAGTCTTTGTCTGGAGAAACCTCAGACTCAGACGAGGCGTCGGACGACGATATTCCATTGCCGGCGCCGAGTCGTTCAGAGCGAGACTCGCCGACGTCATTTCACTCCTCATCCACTTGGTCGTTCTCAAGCGGAGTCTCAACGCCGTCACCGCCGTCGCCATCGTCGTCTTTACCGCTCCGACCCTCGGTGTCACCCCTTTCAAACGTCGAGATCCCTTTCCGGCGGATGGACAGCCCTTCGCCTTCAGTAGCGTCTGACCAGGGCCTCCGATCGTTTCGCGACTCGCCCACGGACAATAATTCCATGCGAGGAGTGTCTCCCAGTCCTGGAGGACGCGAATCCTTCCGACAGAAGCTTTCTTTGCTCAGTTTACGCCGCAATCGAAGCGGGCAAAGTCTGGGCTCAAGCACGGTATCGGGGGTGGACTTTGAGCTTGTTCACCCGAACCCAGCGCAGTTTCAGCAGGCGTCTAGGCGGAGTAGCGAGGGAGGTGGACGGAACATCTCGATTGATGGTCGTCCCCCGAGCGTCGCGAATGCTTTTCTGCGGACGGACAGCCCCGCGATGTCGGTGGCGTCCAACCAGGGGTTGTCATCATCTCAGACGTCTATGGACGCTCGTCGGCAACAGGAGTTGAAGTGGGTTTCGTTAATGGATACTGTTCCTCCCGCACAGGCCAGGAAGAGCAAGAAGGTGAAAAAACTGTTAATGGATGGGACGGTCCCCTCGTCTGTCCGCTTCCGTGTTTGGGCGTATCTTACGGACGCCAAGGCGATGGTGATACCCGGAGTCTACGCCAAGCAACTTATGAAGCGTCCTCGGGCACCTGCTTTCGTTGAAGTTGAGCGGGAGATACAGAGAATACCTTCAGATTACCCACGGATAAACCAAACACCTTTGTTGTCCGTATTGCATGCGTATCTGTCCATAGTGCCAGACACCCAGTACTCCATAGGCCGGTCGTCGTTATGCCTCTTATTCGTTTTCTGACCTAGTCTCATTTAGGGTTAACCCTCATTTCTGGCCACTTGTTGACTCTTGCCCCCGAGGAAGACACATTCTGGATATTTGTTTCAATCATGAATTCGTATCTTAGGCCCTATTTCTCGTCCAATACCACGCAAATAGACGTCGATGCCGCGTTATTCCGTCGCGCGCTCGAAGCCAACGACGCTCAGGTTGCAAAGAAGGTTCTCCGCGATATGCGCGTAAACCTCGCGGAGTTATGCCACTCATGGTAAGTTGATTGGAAGTCAATCACCCGGGGCTAATTAACTCTCTGCACACGTAGGTTCTCGACCTTGTTTGTGAATACCCTTCCACTCGATTACCTCAACAGGGTTTGGGGCCTCTTCCTTTACGATGGTGTGCCGACCCTTCTTCCTCCTCAACTCGCTTCTGACGCAGATTTTAGGCATCCCATTCCTGTTCCGAGTGGGCCTCACTTTGTTCCATTGCTGTCGCCGACAAGTGCTCGGGGCGATTAACCAGGAGTCGCTCTTCGACGTCCTTAACCACCCCTCACCCAATTGGCTCCCCCCTCTCAATACCTTCGTAGACTTTGCATACGGAGTCAGACTCAAGGACGGCGACCTTCGCAAGCAACGTGAGAACACTAAAGACGTTCCCAAGCTCTTAGCACGACCCTTTTCTCCTCCTCCTCCCCGATTTAGTGATAGATTTGCTGGATTATAATTACCGTTTCATATGATGAACAAACTTAATATTTTATTGATATTTTGACTTTGGAGAATCTCCATGTATCTTCCCTATTGTCGCTCGAACGATCCGACGTTTTGACCAATGGATCGAGTTGCAGAGATTTTTCCATCACAATTACAAGAAGATAGGGGCTTTGCACCTCGACCAATACGCCACAACATAACGAGATGCACCGCCAGCTGACAAGATCCCTTCATCTTCCGCTCGTCCGCCTTACAACAAGGCCGATATCGACCATGCCTAAAGACGCCGCGAAATCCAAATCTACAGCGAAAGGGAAAGCGAAAGGAACCCAGCTGCCACTGCGCCCGATGCGTACAATGAGCAGGGTCGCGCTCGCAATGGGGGACCTCGAGGTGTCTGTGGATGAGCCTCGTATTCCCACGGGCGAGAATGCAAGCGAAGATAAGCAGGAGGGATCGTCGTACGCAGTGTATCGCGCTCCAGTTTTCGCGTCCTGACGTTCGCGTTGTTCCGCCAGAGAATCTCCAGTGCAATCACCGACCGACGCGATTACCCTTGAGTTTCTGGAGCGCGACACGATGGGCGCGTCGTGGTTTGAAGCCCTTAAAGCTGAGTTTCAGAAACCGTACTTCACTAAGGTGCGCGTTTTTCTTTGAAAGATACCGCTGCCACCACCAACTGACTGGCTGCGCAGTTAAAGATGTTCATTGCGGCAGAGACCGCAGCACACACAATTTATCCATCCAGTGCGTTGAGCGCTCTCGTTCTGTCCCTCAAAAAATTGGCTAAATATCATGCTCAGTGGGAAACATCTACTCCTGGTCGCGCCTCACACCGCTCGATAGTGTGCGCGTCGTCGTCCTAGGTCAGGATCCATACCACGACGTTGGTCAGGCGCACGGTAACTCTAACTCACATCAAGAGAGATGATGCTCCTAACGCGTCTTTCTTTCGAAAAGGCCTCTCGTTCTCGGTCCTCCCGCCGACGAAGCCGCCTGGCTCGTTGAGGAATATATATAAGCAGCTGCAGACGGACTACCCTAACTTTGTACCGCCGAAGAGTGGGCAAGTCGGGTCCCTCATCCTCTCTTCTGTAGATTGATCTTCTCGTTCACGCAGAGACCTCACCCCGCTCGCCTCCGCTGGTGTCCTCTTCCTGAATACGAGCCTCACGGTACGCGCTCACACCGCGTCGTCGCACGCAAAACGCGGCTGGGAGGATCTCACGAGCGCGGCACTGCGGTGTGTCGCATCGCGTCCGACGGAACGGGGTGTGGTGTTCATGGCGTGGGGTTTGCCGGCGCAGAAGGTATTGGCGGGGTTGAAGGTGGACGAGGTCTGTGCTTTCACCTCCAATTCTTCACGGCGCGCTCACAAACTCGTTTGAACTGCCCAGACAAAGCATCTCGTCCTCCGTTCCGCACACCCTTCACCGCTGTCGGCACATCGTGGATTCCTAGGCAATGGGCACTTTCGGCTTGCGAACGAGTGGCTGGAGCAAAAGTATGGTGCAGAAGGGTGTATCGATTGGGAGGTGTTGTCGGCGAAGAAAAAATGATCATTAGTTAGTTCTGCTCAGCAGCTTAGTATTTTTGACATGACTTTTTCACTCAGTGCACTCTCTTTTTATCGTTCATTAATTGCTCTCAACTTGTGCCCCTATCTCAACCGTAGCTTGTTTGCTCGTATTTGGTCCATCAGCTTACATAACCCCTGCCAAAAATTTTCCGCAATTCTAACTTCTTCATACCCACCATGTCCGTCGACGTTCTCGGTGAGCTGCCTTTTCTTTCTCTTTCTCTTGTGATGAAACGCACTGGGCTCTGAGGACCACATAAATGTGTACCTTGATGTAACGCACTACGCCTCCGGGCGGCGGCCTAGAAAACCGTTAACTGACCTTTCTCTCTTTCGTTTTCGCGCAAAAGACAAAGATGCTGACTGCTTTTCACCAGATTCAACCGCGCCCCAACCCGACACGGCAGCATTTTGCACCCTGCTCCACGACATAACCACCTCCCTCGCTGCCACCCGCACGACGCTCGCATCTCTTCGTGCGCAGGAATCCTCTGCGCTGGCCCCAGCCGAGGGCATCTCCCTTCTCGGGCTCAAGGCCCCGCTTCTCCTCTCGTACCTACAGTCCCTCCTCCTTCTGACGACGCACCGTGCGCTCGGCCATACTTATACTTCGCGCGAGCCGCCGCCGCAACCATTTAGTAGTATATCCCGGGTCGCGAGGGGGACCGAGGGCGGCGACGTAGTAGATGCGCTAGTTGAGGGCCGCGTGGTGCTCGAGAAGGTCCGCGCGCTCGAAGGGCGGATGCGCTACCAGATCGAGAAGCTCGTGCGCGCCGCGACGGCGCCCGAGAACGACGTCGCTGGCGGGGCGGTCGACGACCCCCTCGCATTCAGGCCCAACCCGGCGAACCTGGCCAACGACGGGGAGGCCTCGGATGTTTCCGACGCGGAGATGTACAACCCTTATGAGCGGCGGGGACGGAGAGACGAGGAGGACCAGGGCGACGGTATTTATCGTCCCCCGCGGCTCGCGCCCGTGCCCTACACCGGCGCGCTTCCCGCCACCAAAGGCAAGCGCACGCGCGCGGCACCGATACCATCCGCCCTTCGCTCGCTCGCCGACCCGTTGTTACCACACGCCGAATCCACCTCGGGGCTCGGGAACACCAAGGGTGCGGGACAGGGCAGCGCGCGCGCGGCACATCTGCGGCGCCTGCAGGAGTTCGAGGAAGAGAACTTTGGGCGTGTAGTACTTGGGAAGGGTGCTGCGCGCGCGCGTGCAAGAGATGAGGAAGATTTGGCGCTAGGCGCGGAGCTTGGAGGCGCACGGGGCGGGGGACGGAATCGTCGCCGTGGCGGGCTAGAGGATGAATTTGGAGATGTGCTACGGAGTGTGGATCGGGTGGGGGTGCGGGGTGGGACTGGGGACGGGTACGATGAGCTGAGGAGGGGAGGGAAGAAAAAGGGGGTGCTTGAGCGCGCGAGAGCGAATGTCCGTGTTAGGGAGGAGCCGGAGGAGGAGGTTGGGCGCGTACGGAAGAAGAGTCGGTTCGAACAGGATACGAAGGTCGCGAAGCGTAGGATCAAGCGAAATAGTACCTAGTTCTATTCTATTGTTTTCGCGCTCTCTGTTTTCACGACCTCGGTGTGCAAGTACGATTCGCGCCAAAGCGCAACGGCAGCGATGGCCGCGCCTGGCCCAACGATGATGGTGCCTACGACATTCCATAGGGCAATGGTCAGGGCTTGGCGCGTCGTATGTGCGAACCACAAGGTGGCTAGCATCGTCGAGCCGAACGCGAAGATAGAGTCCCATTGTAGGACGTCGAGGTATGTGCACAAGTTAGTTTGGAAGTTTCACTAACACGAAGGACATGGCGGATACCCACCACAAGCAACTCCGGCGCCACACCGATGCCAGGTGCGCCCGTGCGAGGCAGGAACACGGACGCAACAGAGGGTGCTGCTGCAATTGTACTCAGGTGCGTCGAAGACCCGACGATGAATGAGCTGAGATAAAGCGCCTGCACCCAGCCGAATCCGTTCCCGCTGCTGTTAGCCTGGGGTGGCCGCACAAGGAGATGTCCACTGTACGCGATGAACTGGTAGAGCGGGAAGAGCTGCCAGAGGGCGGTGACGTGAGGATCGCGTAGGAAGAGGAGACAGGCGGAGGGGACGCCAACGCCAATTATGAGGGAAAAGACCGTTGCTTGAGCGTGCTCGGATGATATTTTCGTTGAGGAGGTAGGGGCAGTGCTTGCCGCACCAGAGAGGATGAAGATCAGCCAGTAGAGCGGGAGGACAGCGCCGACGGTGAAAACCTGTCCTGCAAGGCCGACGAGCACCGGAAAAGAAAGGATGGCGCGGCCGCGCGTGCTTGCGCGATGGGCTTCGAGCGCGGGGAGAGCAAGGAGGGGCAGAGATGTGCCAAGAAAGTAATTTAGCAAAGGCCGCGCGGTGGGTGTCAGTGCGAGGTGGAAGAACGCGACGAAGCTGCAGATGGCCGCGTCCGCCGCACCACCGATGTATGTTATCCGGTAAGGCGACTCTTCAGGAGATGTAGGGGAACATTGGCCTTGCAGGTGCGGAGTCAGCCCCGCCGCAACGTCCAAATTTTGGGTTATCAGCTTCAGACAGAGGGCGGACAACACGGGGAACACAATTAGTATGTAGGCTGCGGGCGCGTGAAATTCTTGCTTAAAAGTGAACGGGCTGGGACTCACTGTTCAGCAGTGTTCGGGGCATGGTGGACTTGGTCCAAGCGCAGAGTTGCCGTTTCGGGTCACGGGTTATCAATGATTGCCGGCTTGATCGCCTCTTTCTCTTAGAGCAACCCTCGACCGACACGAGGGCTCAGCTGCGCTCGGTTCTTGACCCAAACTTGGCGGTGACACCGAGTTTGTAACCATCCTCAACCACCCCGATGACCTCCCACATCGTCCCCACCCCATTGTCCTCAAACGGTTTATCGAATCCAGCTTGTGCAATTATCGGCGAATTGACTGTCAGGCCGACAAACCGGCCACCAGGCCGCAACCCTCGAGCAATATTGGTGAACATGGCCTGCAAAGCTGCGGCGGTGGGCGCGTAGTTCAGCAGATAGCCTGCGAAAACGACATCGTATGTGCCCATATGACTGGCGAATCCGGAGGCGTGGAATATATCCGGGGCGGCACAGTTACCGACATGGTATGTGATTTTATCCTCCAGGTGAGCCGGCAGGTCTGCCTTGGCGGCGCCTATCATTACGGGCGAGATGTCGCGGCCGGTGACATGACTGGCTCCCAACGCGATGAGTTCTATGCTGTCCTGTCCAGTCCCGCAGGCGAGCTCGAGGACCTTAAGATCGGTGAGGTCGCCGAGGGCTCTGTAGCACTCTCGTTTCGCCAGCTACATAATTGGGAGGCCTCTCATGGCGTTGTAGGCTTTGCCGATGCCATCGTATTGAAGAGACATGCTGGAGTACTTCCAGGTTGTTTGTGTCCGGTTGGCAGCGAACAGAACAAAGCCAAAGATCAAGTAGTAAAGATACGTGCAGGAGGCGAAAGTGGACGCGACCAACGGAGTCCGGACCACGCGAAGCCAGGCTGTTCGTTTCCCGTACAGATATCTTGGCGATTTCCTTTGGTTTGCGGAAATCTGGAAACCTGCTGTTTGTGTTGCTTGAAGGACGTTGCAGTTCCCTGCCCTGTTCCCCTGTTTTCGCCAGATTCCGAAATGTTGAACAGGATGCAAACATAGTCAAACAAAAACGCAACCATGATTACATAATGTCCACCAGGAAACTGAGTGATAAGGTAACATGAGATTAATGAGAAAGGTAGGGATATGATTGGTTTGTTGGGCTTTCGTTTTGAATGTGATGTTGATACATTATTACAGGCCAGTGACCCGCAAATAATTTATGCAGCTGGCATCCATCAACTCTTCCGGGCTACCCGGACTTCACTTGTTCAACGAGTGCGCGTCCTCGTCGTCGTGGCGACGAATGAGATCGTCGACGGTGACGTTGTATTCAACCTATATAAGTCAGGTCGGTCATAGTGTTTGTCTTCGAGACACTACTCAACCTGCTGATCCACGAAGACCTCCATGCGCTACGGACCGCATTAATCAGTCTACGGCGTGGAGGAAGAAAACTCAATGGCGGGAGCGACACGCACCGAATGGTTCTCGTTCGACGCCGAGCGTTTGGCCGTGGATCGCGGTGCCCCACTGCTGACTGTCTGCAGCGTCACCGGGCGCGGGAGTGGGATGCCCATTGCCCTTGGACGGTGACGGTACCAGTTACGCAGGTTCAGGCTGAGGCCGTCGGTCATTAGCTGTAAGTCAAATAGTAGTACTGTGCAACGTACGTAGCGAGCACCGAATTGGAGTAGACTTGTGTTGAGGGTCAGATTTTGCAAAGCGCAGGGAGATAGAGACGAACATTTCGCAATGGTGAAGTAAATGCCGAGCCAAATGAAATTTTCTGGCATACGGAGGAGCTGTGATTTTCATTAGAACGATTTAATTAGACTCTGACAGTGATGAGGGACCGCGTACGCATGCGATGGCCGCGAGAACAACCGAGCCTGTAACCGCAGAAGTAAATAAATCAAGTAGAAGCAAATAAGTTGGGAGGGCGCACAAGTAAGGCACCCGTCGTTTATTGTGAAGACCACGACAGCATCGACAACTTCTTGCGTCCTGTTACCATCAAAACAATAAATCTCTCTTCGTAGAATAACAGAAGGAGAACAAACCCGGTGTGCCCTCGTTTAAGGTTGCGCAGATAGTAGTACCGCGCGGCGGACACAACGATGTCCGTCGCTGCGGAGACGGACATGCCGCATGTCAGGACAATCTGTGTGCTTTCTTCGGCTAGGGTTTTGGAAAGGTAAAAAAGACACGTACGTTAAAGCTGGCTGCGAAGTTAGGAAATGTCTTCTGAATTATCCTGCGTTGTTTTCCTTGTGAGCAGTATACTAAGAAACAACCGCAAGACGGACATTTCGGCAGTCGTGACTGCGGTAATATAGCGTCAATGTGGGTCGGAAGATGTTAAATTACAAAAAAGTCACCAAATGCAAGCCCTTGACATTATCAACATTTAATAAAGAGGAAGCCATTTTTTCACTGCTCACCAATGCGTGCAATGCATAACAAGATCTATGTACAAAAACAGGTCTGAGATCAAATTGGTATGGAGCAAGAGAACGACGTACAATGGGAATCGTAAGCCACCAGTTCTGCTTGCTCACTGTCAACGGGAAATGAGGCTTAGGCCGGAGGAACAGGGAAGTTTCAATTGGCGGACGCACTCTTGTGTATACGCCATCCGTAGAAACTGTAGCAGGACCCTCAAACATGAGAAAAGAAGGGACCGTGAGCTGGAGAAGTGACTCGCATATTCACACTGAGCGTCGTAATGGCCGTTATTGCGACAGTGCCCTGCAAAGTTTGCGCACAGGGGAAAAAAACGAGAGCGGAGAATGGCTTACTGCCAGTGCTCTGCAGATATTATGAGTTATGACATGAAGGAATCTACTCAGATGAAGAGAGTACGTACGGGAAAATAGTCGTGACGATAGCATTGTTTCCGAAATTGTTAATTGCGTACTGCCAGACAGCAGTGCAGATTAAGATGGTATGCACCGCGTCGAGGACCCTAGTGTTGTGGTTCGAACTGAAATTGTCCGAGTCTAATTTCTCTGACGACGCACCAAACCCAAGCGACCTAGAAAATAGGAAAGGGTGAGAAAGGGAAAGGAACGGAAATGGAGGCACAAAGGCGGCCCACCAAGACTTTGTACCGCATCGAGTCAGCGGGGAAAATCTGGAGGTATATGTCAATGCCATGTCCCTCGCTCGACGGTACAAACGAACTTGGAAGTATAGAAAGGTTTGGAAGCCCAGCACGGCGGAGAGACTGGCACGAAGTAAATAAACAGAAAAGGAACTTCGAGGGAGGTACTTACGCGACGGAAGTCATACACCCCGCGACGGCAGCGCCGATCGTTGAACGTATTTCTGCGGACGCAGACATTCTTTGCGGATGTGTGTCGCCTGGTGGGTGAGGGTACAAAAAGATAAAGCCTAAGGACCAGACCTTAAATTTAAGCAGAATGATCGCTCACCACGTTGTCCAGTGTCAAGATTGACCTTGAATGAAGGGTTGATATCCTAATAAGGACAGAAAAGCTGAGATCCTGTCATGACCATCCTTGCATCTGGAAGTAATGTCAACATCGGAAGCTGAAGCGCCAAAGAGTCTAATTGACGAGTCAATAATTCCACGATGGTGAGAGCAGCGCGAATGCGCTGGCGATGGCTGCTACGGGGCCAACCTCGACGGCCCTACCGAACACACATCTCATCTAGTTCCGTGTTCGCAACACGGAAAGCGTCGTTATCGGATTCAGCTTCTTTGAGTGGAAAGCCCACTATGTTCGTGTTTTCCTTTAATCAAGCGAGCTCGATAGGTATGTCGGCCATGGATAGAGATGAATGAGGTGTGGAGTGTATATCTGGCAGTCGAGATTTCGCGATAGTTCCGTGCTGAAGGCAGGGTTACAGACACCGGAGAGATATATCACCGCAGTTCGAGCTGGGCAAAGGTTCTCCGTGTGGGAGGAGCATGGCTGCTTTGGGGAAACTCCGTATTTTTGGCGCATTGCTGTGGTGATTCTCCAAAAGCGAAGGACACGTTACCCTCAGTATCTTTTGTTTAAGCGGAAGACCATCTGTCATTCGCTGGAATCCAGATATGTCGTGCTGGTTCTTGACTTGACTTGTGATTCATACCTGAGTTTCAGTTCATTTGTCGGAAAAGCTAGCGTTCCTTTGGGTAATCCAAGAGCCTGAGGTTCCCCCTCCATTGGGCCGAGTCAAGACCGAGTCGTCGTGGCGAAAACAGTTGTCAGTTGGAGGTGGTGGCTTAATGCCGTCACGGTTCGGGCCGAGATGCCGAACCTGGTTCAAACTTTATTTTTCTGGCCGGTTTTCACGAACCCACGGAGAATCGCAGTCAGTACATAGCTCGGAAAGGTCCGTCATACCCGCCCGTAAACTGTAGATTTCCAAGATCCGAAGGTAGCGCTGCGAAGTTTGCCTGGAGGGGCCCGCGGCCGCCTTACAACACACGAAGTACGAGCGAGATTTGTTGTAGGGTCTATCTACGAGAGACTAAGGCCGCCTACAGAACGGCTTTAGCACCTACCGACATGGGTAACCTGCTAATATCTCCTCTTCTCTTCGATAACTGGCATGATTTTGCCACATCGAATTCCGTGGGGATTTTGTTCTGCTCAGGGCCGCAGCATCGACAGCGCAAGTACAAATATAACGCCAGATGTTCCTCGAGACCCACGATCCGCTTGAGCCGCCAAGGCGGCCATGACTCGGTGTCTCCGGTCGGCGCATCTGGCTGGCGACTCGATCCGAGTCTTGCGCGGTAAATTTGCGACGGGGCGCTCCCTGTCAAGGATGCTTGAAAACCTACGCGGAAGTGGAAACGGCAAAACAGCGCATTCCTTTTTGAGTCCCACTTCCCAGGTCTCAGGCACTAAATCTCCGGTTGAATGAGGTTTCCTGTGTGCTGAATATGATCAACGGCCAATTGATCTCCGCCGTTACGCTGTTCTTGGTAGCTTTCAAGGCTGGAATGGTTACTCGAAATGTCTAGTACGTCCGACGCGACTGGGTGGAACCGTGGAAGTATACAGCGCACACCAAATTGCCCTCACTGACTCGGAGCCTCAATCTTCCCGAACTATCTTGGAGGCTGATTTAATGGTTGGTCGGAAAACCCGTACTTTCGCCAATACAAGTTGAACCGGAGCGAAACATGGCCAAACAAAAATTCAACCATGGTTACATAATATTCAGCTAAATCGATCCTCTATCACCTGCAAAGGTGTCGTAACATGGATCCCATAGCGCGGAGGCTGAACTGAAGCCTACGGGCTATTGGTCGGACTTGGACTGTACCCGGACTTGTCGTCGTCGTCGTCGTGGCGATGTACTAGATCGACGGTGACATTGTATTCAACCTGTAAATCAGGTCGGTTATAGATTCGAGTCTGTTTAGTGAGACTACTCTACCTGCTGGTCCACAAAAACCTCCGTGCGCTGCGGGCCGCGTTAGTCTGTGGCCTTGACGGAGGAGGAAATGAAGTGGTGGAAGCGACACGCACCGAAATCTCCCCCGAGTGTTTGCTAGCGGCCCCGCTGCTAACAGTCTGCATCGCGGGCCCTGTTGGGCGCGGGAGCGGGATGCCCATCGGATGTGGACGGTGACGGTACCAGTTACGCAGGTTCAGCCTGTGCCCGTCGGCCATTAGCTGTAGGCCAAATGCTACTGTGCAACGTACGTAGCGAGCACCGAATTGGAGTACACTTGCGTCGAGAGTGAGGTTCAGGAAGCAACAAAGAAGAAGGGCAATACATACATTTCGCGATAGTAAAGTATATGCCGAGCCAGATAAAATTGTGGGGCATCTTCAAGAGCTGTAAAGTTGAAGAGGAGTGTTAAACCAAACCAACAATGTTGAATGATCGTACACATGCGATGGCGGCGATGACAACGGCGCCTGCAGGCACAGAGGGAAATGATCAGGGAGCCAAAAAAATAGGAAGAGACGCACAAGTAAGGCATCCGTCGTTAATTGTGAATATCACTACAGCGTCAACGACTTCTTGCGTCCTGTTGCCGTCGATAGTGACGACTCACTCGCAAAAGGAGAGTGAAGTGAACATACCCTGTGTATCCTTGTTTGAAGTCACGCAGGTAATAGTACCGTGCGACGGACACGATGATGTCCGTCCCTGCGGAGACGGACATTCCGCATATCAAGAAGATCTATGGGGATTTTTGGTTGGAGTTTGGAATAGGTAAAACGAGACACACGTTAAAGTGAGCCGCGAATTTAGGGAATGTCTTCATAATTATCCTGTGTCGTTTTCCTCGTGAGCATTAGGACACTGAGAAACAAGCGAAAGACACGGACAATTCCACAGTTGAGACTGCGGCAAATATTGTCAACATCGTTGTCAAGACGTTGAAATCATATAAGAACAGTTACCGAATGCAAGCCCTTGGCGTTATTAGAAGATGGTTACAAATGCAGGCATTTTTTGAATGCTCACCCACGCGTGCAATACATAAAAGAGTCTACGCAAACCTGGTTGAGGACAATTCGATATGAAATGAAAGCAACGCACAATGGGGATGGTGAGCCACCAGTTTTGTTTGCTCACTGTCAACGGGAAGAGAGGCTTAGAGACTAAGAATGGCTCAGAAGTTTGGTCAGCAGACGCACTCTTGTGTATACGCCATCCGTAGAAACTGGAGAAGGCCCTCAAACATGAGAAGAGAAGCGACTGTGAGCTGGAGAAGTGACTCACATATTCACACTGAGCGTCGTAAGGGCGGTTATTGCAACAGTGCCCTGCAAAGTCATTTATTTACCCTGTACAAAAAGCAACAGAGGGGAGGAGTTTACCGCGAGTGCTCTGTACATGTCATCAGTGAAATAAAAATGTTCCATGAGGTTGGCATACGGGTAGATGACGTCGACGACGGCGTTGTTCCCAAAATTTTCGATTGCGTACTGCCAGACAGCGGTGCAGATTAAAATGGTATGTGTGGCATCGAGAACCCTAGTGGCGTCGTTTGAACTCAAATTGTGCGAGCGATTTATCCGGCGCCGCACCAAATCCACGCGACCTAGAGAATAGAGAAAGGTGAGAAGACAAAAATGAAGAAAGAAAGACGGCCCACCAGCGCCTTATACCGCACCGCGTCAGCGGGGAAAATCTGGAGGTAAACGTCAAGGCCATGTCCCTCGCTCTATTATACAAACGAACTTGGAAGTATAGAAAGGTTTGGAAGCCCAAAACGGCGGAGAGTCTGCCGTCGACTGAATAAAAGAAGAGACCTTTCATGAAAGTACGCACGCAACGGAGGCCATACACCCAGCGACGACAGCGCCGACCGTCGAACGTATTTCTGGGACCGCAGACATTCTTTGCGGGTGTGTCACCTGGTGCGGGAAGGAACAGAAAGTGTGAGGATCCCGGAGGAACGAGCCTGGACATTTAATTCGAACAGAATGGTCGCTTATTGGCCCTTGAATCAAGGGTCGACATTCTCTAATAAGTAGTAACCTGTAGTAACACGTCCCGCTAGGGCCGCTACCAAGGAGTACGGCACAAACGTTGTAGGTTGGAGACCGGGGATCATCTTCCGTCGGCTGCAGAACCGAGGACTCCCTAAGGTGCCGGTGCTCGGGAAGGACAGAGAGGTTAAAAAAAACCCCGATTGACGTTGAGATTATTTCTTGAGAGTTGACTACAGGTTTCATATCGTTGGCAAACAGTTGGGATGTGCATTCACAGCGTTGACAAGGAGTTGAGATGTTGGCGAGTCCAGTTCTCAGGGATGTTTGAAGATTGTAGAAGCAAAGAAGCGCGGCGGAATTCGGTCCGAGGACTTTCTGTGATCGATCACAAGCTGCAGTTGATCGCAGCGCAGCACTATCCTGCGCCCAACCCTCACCCCACATACATGACCGATCCTCTAATATTCCCGCTCACCCATCTTCCGTTCGATATCACTGAGCTGATCCTTGGTCGCATCGAATCCCGTCGGGATTTGGTTTCGTTTGCCGCAACATCCACAGCATGCAAAGAACTCGTCATTCCTCGACACACAGAATACCGCACCCTTCGCCTGAGCGGCCACCCTGATGTCTGGGCGCACCTGGCGGAGCGACCGGATCTGGCGCGTAACATTCGCGACGTAACGATCTGCGAGGCTGCTTGGAAAACATCCGCGGAGCCTCAACGTTATCCTACAACGTTGATTTTGGCCGACACGGCCTCGCGACTGGATACAGATGATGTCGTTATCGCCAATATCTGTAAAGCCTTGCGAAGCATGGAATTTTTGCGCTCTTTTACCTGGATCGAGGCCTGGACCCCAGACGGAGCGTACATCGACATCCCGCACTATTACAACGACGTTTTCCAAGTGCTCAAAGATTCCAAGTCACTTGTTCAATTCAAGGTGGTGGATAATATCGTGCAGCGTGGTATCTCTGTGCCAGAGGAAACCGAAGAATATCCCGTGTGTCCGACATCTATCTTACCTCGCTCATTCTAAAGAGCCTTATAGTTATGGCACATTTGCGATTTACAAACACTGTCACTCAGGCAATTAGGCTGGTGGCCTCAAGGTGTAGACATGTTACTCGCGCGATCTCCAAACTTGCAGGTACGTATGCGTCCTGTTCGCCCGGAGATGGCCCATCCCTAATGCACGCAGAACCTGGACATTCGACTTCCCCTTGACGCCTCGCTTCTGGCGCCTTGCCGCTTTCCGCAGCTGCGTAGAGTGAACTTGAACTTCAGCCCAACTGGCAGTGCTAGCGAGCAGGTTATTGTCGAGTTCTTGCAGCGGCACCCCACCGTGGAGGACCTCCGTTGGTACCCTCGGCACGATACACTCAGCCTCACTCAAGGCAGTTTGCCAAACCTGAAGAGTCTAATTACCACTCCGCCGCTCGCATGTTCTATCCTGTCTGACCCGACCGTTCCGAACCGCGCAATCGTGTGTATTTCGCAAGTGTCTCTCGATGAGTCGACATTGGCGATCCTAGATGCCATTGATACTAGTCAGTTGCGAGATATTCGGGTCTGGAAATATTCTGGAATGGAGGCAGTCAATGATTTGGCGCAACGCCTTCCTCAGCTCACCCATCTAGAGATTCCCCAGTTTGGCATCCCGACCCGGAATGACACTGCTAATGATCAGACCTACACGATCGTGGGTGTCTTCCTCAACTTTTCCATTCCTACGTTGACGTGTCGCAGGATGATTATGTTCTTATTTTATCGAAATTCCGTTCTCTCGAATACCTTATCGATTCCTCCATCTGGCCCGCACTTAAACTAGGGGGCGAGGAGAAAATCACCAGTCTTGCCGCCCTCTGCCCTAGCCTCCAGCGTTTGGGGTATTACAACACACAGAAATCGGAATACGTGGATATTGTACTTCACCGAGATGGCGGAAAGTTTTCGTGGACACAGGAGGAGGCAAAGAGGGAGTGGTACGATTAACTTAATATTTTACAAGCCGGAGAATGAAGAACGATTCTATCCTCCACCGCACAAAGAATTTTGCTCGAACTGAGGATAGGGGCTTACATTTCGGGCCGATTCGAGCAAACGGCTGCGGCCCGAGACTCCGAGCACCTCTTCCACTTGTCTTCTACCTGCGCTGGCAAGCTTTCGTCGAATATTACGATCGAGGCCTCCTCGTTATCGTGCCATGTCTAGCGCAACAACAAATGAGCTTGCGACTCGCAGTACGGAAATTCTCGAATCGCTGACCGAAATCCGATCGCGTGTCGCTTCGTCGTCTGCGACCTCTACGGCGACTCTGGTGGCCGTCTCAAAATTCAAGCCAGCGTCTGACGTCAAGGCTTGCTTTGACCATGGCCAGCGCGACTTTGGGGAGAACTATGTGCAGGAGTTGGAGGACAAGGCGAAAGTAGTGAGTTGAAAGATTATCGCGTTCGATCTTGCGGCTAACACTTTGCAGCTCCCCGCAGACATCCGATGGCACTTCATCGGGACACTGCAATCCAACAAAGCCAAGACCCTTGCAGGTTCGTCGACACGCAATCTCTCTCCGACGCTGGCCAACTCCCCGAAGCGATCCCAAACCTTTACTCTATCCAAACTCTCACCTCGACGAAGGCCGCAACCGCATTGAACAGATCACTCCCTCCCGACCGCACGACTCCCCTCAACATCCTCATCCAGATTAACACCTCGGGCGAAGAGTCAAAGTCGGGTCTCGCCCCGCTAAACGCGTCTTCCGCGGAGGTGGCGCAAGCAGAGGCCACGAAGCTGGCACGGCACATCATCACCGAGTGCCCCCGGCTACGCTTCCAAGGGCTCATGACCATCGGCGCGCTCGAGCGCTCGCTCAGTGTCGGCGGTGAGAACGACGAGAATGCCGACTTTGAATGCTTGAAGGGCACAAGGGACGTTCTGGCGAAGGCGCTGGGCGCGGAATTCGAGGCGGACAAGTGGGGAGAGGAAGGTACGGGGCGGTTGTTGCTGAGCATGGGGATGTCGAGCGACTTTGAGGCGGCGCTGAAGGCGGGGAGCGATATCGTGAGAGTTGGGACCGGTATCTTTGGGGCGCGCGCAAAGAAGGTGGCTAGTTAGTGGTGTGGTGTAGAAAGTAAGCACAGACGAACCTTCCAAGTTTTGATTCGTCTTCTGTTTGACCAAGTCGACGTTGAGAATACGTCCAGTCAAGTTCGTTTGAGTTGATGCACAGCTAAAGGGTTCTGCGAAGATAGGGGTGCGAACTTTGGTTTGCCATCATCTCGACATGTGATCGCGACTCGGCAAATCGCGCTGCTTGCTTCGCGCCTTCTTTATGCAAAGCGTAGCCTCGCACCCTTCGCTAGATCTAACCTCTGACCTTCTACCCTGAAGTAGTCCATCCTTACCACATCACTCGGTCCTCTGGGTCCCCCGATTTCCGTGCTATTCTTCATGCTCAGCGACATGGGAGATGCAGAGGCCGCAAGTGAACACTCTTTGCTCGTTCACATCCGTCACCTCCTACTAAACTACGCCGTGACGCATATAACGACGGATTACATTCAGCTAACTAACCGAGCCGTCGTCGATGTATGTTTGGAGAATCAGCTCCATGTAAATTCCGCATCCTAACTGTGAATCCTAGCTCTGGAACCAATATTTCGTGGAGATTCCAACCGCCGACCCTCACTCGCTGACCCTGCCAACTGATCCATTCGAGACTCTGACGCGCCTGCATGCATTGGGCTCTTGTGAACCATTCCAAGAAAAGTTTCAATCCACCCCCGGTGCCATTCAGTACATCAAGAAGCTTATAAAGCCCCAACCTGGGAAGCCAAAGTCAGAACGCGTCGCATTCGAGGAATCCCGATGTGAGCGTTCCTATGTTTGGAATTATTGCATTGTACCGACATCCGTAGTTGAATCCTACGTCCCCATTTGTCCGCCCTTCTGCCCAGTCCTAACCACTCGCGCAATGCGGGAAACCCCAAAGCCGAAGGCAGGGCCGACCAAATTCCGTGGATCACTTCCTCCCTCACACTCAGAGTTCGTTTCCTCTCAAGGAATCAGACCGGTCGACCTCGAACCGATTTCGGAGCCTTCTGTGAAGCAGGACGACGTTCTGTGCGTTTATTGACGCTTGTCTGGCGGACCCTTGCTGACGATATATACTCCCAGCTGTACTAATTGGCGCTTGCGCCCCGAGGAGCAGGATGCAGTTCGCTCATTCCTGCGGCCCATATTGGGACGTTGCCCCAAGGAATATAGAAACCCGTACCTTCTCGAGCCGTCATTGCGTCCAGACACACCTCCAAGACCGAGTCGAGTACCAGAGCCCGCTTTCATCCCCATTTTCCCTCGCAGGCGCCGAGCAGGAAGTGGTATTCGGGAGGGCGATCCACCACCTTCAGGATTAAAGGGAATCGCAAGCCTACCCACCGTGATCCTTCCGCAGGTCAAAGTAGAAGAACTCGAGCCCGAACTCCACAGGCGGAATATGGTAATTGTTGACGGTTGGCGTGAGTTGACAGCCCACGAAATCAAGGATTCTCTGAGCGCTGTGCAGACACCCTGAAATCATCGCCGTCGCCGACTCCAAGTCCCAGTTCGAGCCAAGAAACCGACCAGCTCTTGCCGTCTCCAGACACAACTCCCCCTCCACCTCGACCAGCAAAAATGGGTTAGTTGTTTTCCACTTCTTCACAGATTCCCGTTGACCATCGATCTCGTCCACCAGAAGTGGTACAAATTCCTCGTGTCAGACGGATTGGTGGGGCGAGGAAGAAGCCTCCTCCAATCGGGCCTGGGGAAAAGTTGTTCCTTTGCTCTCAGATCTTCGCGTGCTGACATTTCAATAGTTTCGCGACATTCCTCGTACCGCTGCTGCCAAAACCGCCGGCTGCGAACCCTCCATTACGCCTTTCACCCGAGCCCACAGCGTCCATGCTCGGTCAAGCGGATTCCGCTTCAATGATGGATGTTGACTTGCCGGATTTGGACGTCGAGGTCGGCGGGCTTTACGGAAATCAAAGGAAAGACCCTCGGGACCTCATTTTGAAGGAGAAACTGGACGAAAAGCGACAGCTTCTCATGGAAGGTAGATATGGGTTCCGTTATTCCTCGTATGATAACTCACAACGGTATAGTTCCTGTACTCCCTCCACCAAACGAGCATCCACCCAATGCCTTGTTCCTCCCTTCTTTCCTTGGCGACTTTGTGGCCCCGTTGAAAGCCAAAGGTCAAATAATTACCAAAAACCTCGCGCACCAGTTCCTCAAAAAGGCCAAGGGAATCCCGTCTTTGAATGTCGAACTCTCCTGGGTGTCCGTCCATTTCCTAATAACTTTATGGTGATATATTGACTTCTCTTCAGACCCATCGTGGCAAAGACACGGATTCCTACACACTCAGAAATAATCAAAGTAACCAGTCTTCTAGATATGGATTCCGGTCTGCCAGACCAAATCGCCGCTCTCCTACAAGGGGTGCCCGTGACCGTCTCAGCCTCAGAGCTCCCAGCATACTCAGACTCTTGGAGCCGCCGATATCGCAACATCTATCCTGAGACCGAGGAGCTAGACCCGGAGCTCGCTCGCTGTGAAATAATTTTATCGCGGAAGGAGCGGAGAAGAATGGCAGGACTCCCTGACGAAGTGCAAGATGACGCGGAGGATTCTGACAATGCAATGGACACCGAGGAACCTCTGATGGACGAAGATAGATCTGCGAAGCGTCCAAGACTGAGTCAGGACCCATACTTGAATGATTCTGGCATTGCATTCGATGCCCCGGATTACCACGATGGCCCTGCCTTTTATGACGACACGGAAATTTATCTCAACGACGGCGACAAAGAAAATCTGCCTCCTTATGACCCCGATTATGATGATTCCGCAGACTACCATGAGGAATTTGATCCACAGCATCCCGCCACCGCCATTCCCGTCGACCCAGCAAGTCAAGATAGCTTGGATATGGGATTCGCTTATGAACCAAGGGAGTTTGTGCCACTGTCTTTCGAGGAATCTCTTGCAGGCCCGTCGGCGCAACCCACCCAGACGCGGCCTTCCCCAGACGAGCCCCCTTCTGATGAGACGTACGCTGGAATGTTTGAGCCTCACCCGAACGCTATCATAAATGATTATACAATCCACCGACCTCCCTCTCCCCCTCCTCCTGCTCCCGAAATCGCTACCCGTTCACTGGGCATAGCGGAGTTTGCCAAACTGAGAGCCAAGAAGGTCACCATCCCTAATCCCGAATCACCCACCAGTGCTCAGACCGATGCCAATACTAATTCTATGCACTTTGAAGAACCGTCGCACACCATCCCAGACCACATATACGATCGAAACACGCTCCGCCTGCCAACCACTTGGACTGCGCCCGACACGCTGCATCGCTACATGGTGTCCATGGAACTCGTCCAAAAGCAGGGCCTCCTGCGCTCCCTCCGCTCCCGCTCTTGCTCCATCGACCTCGTGGAACGCGACTCGCTCGGCGGCGTCGACATCATCCTCGACCCCCACACCGCCATCATCTATACGAATCTGCTCGTTCTGCCCTCTGCGTGCGCGGACCTTGCGCTCCTCATCGTCAAGCAGTCCTGGCTCTACGCGCGCCTCCTTGTCGTCTTCGAGGCGTACCCCGCGTCGCACTCCTACCAGGCCAAGGCGAACTGCAACACGGCGTCGGAGCTGTTCGCGTACTCACCGCCCGTGCTGAAGGCGCTGGGGAAGCTGCGGCGGGACGTGGGCATTGCGGAGGGGTACGGGAAGAAGTGCCCGGCGTGTGTAGTGCAGTATGCGTTTGCGGACACGGTGAATGAAGCGGCGCTGTTCACGCGATATTTTGGAGATTTTGCCGAGGCGAACGACGACTCGCGAGGTGTGATATGGGGGGATCGGACGTGGCTTGATGACGACGTTCCAGAGGTTCTTGTCGTTTATCTCGCCCTCCAGCGCTTCTGCTGATTCCTACCGAATCCACAGGGCGAACAGGACCTCGCGGCGGCGGACGGGATGAATCGGTTCGCTGCGTTCTTGATACTCTGCCAAATTGATCTCGGCGAATTCCTGGAACTGACTCCGGAAGCCCGAGCGGAGAAGTTTAGCGCGTTTGTAGGCGTCGAGCGGATGGTGAGCCACCCTTTCCTCCATCACGGCGGAACTGACTTTGGTCCACCACAGGATTTGCTAAATCAAGTTATTGAGCAGAGGTTACAGGCGATGCAGCCATCGGACTCTGAGATGGACACTTCCGTAGTGACTGCACAGAGCTAGCAGTGGATTTGAGCAATAGAGCGATTCGCCCCTATCTTTATTCCGCCGGCCCGGCCCGCGCTTACTCTTGAGAGTTCCGCGTCTGCGGGCGCTTGGAACCTTGCTTTCACCCTACACAGAATATGTCTGGAGTCCAAACACAGAGTACGAACATGGCCGAATTTCACCAACTCTTGCGTAGTTCCAAGAACATCATCGCTGTCTGTGGTGCTGGACTTTCGGCGGCGTCTGGTAAAGAATGAATCGCAGCTGACGCATGGAATGGCTCATAACCGAAGTCAGGCATCCCGACCTTCCGTGGTGCGGGTGGGATGTGGCGGAAGTACGACGCTATGTCGCTTGCAACGCCCGAGGCCTTCGCTCAAAACCCTTCCCTGGTCTGGCAATTCTATCACTATCGCAGGGAAAGGTAGGTTGCTTCTCCCGAGAAGTACATTTTATTCCTTATTCCACGTAGCGCTGGCAAAGCGGAGCCAAACGCAGCGCATACTGCGCTCGCGCTACTCTCCGTCCCTTCACAGCGAAAGGCCGTGGCTCCGGACGCGACTTTCTCAATCATCACACAGAACGTGGACGGTAATCCCTCCGGGACCGAGTATGAGTTGACACTGAATTATGGCCAAACAGGTCTGAGTGTAAAAGCAATGGATAAGGTCTTGGAAAAGCATTCCAACACGGGCATATCTCCATTGCTGGAGATGCATGGGCGCATCTTCGACGTGCAATGCACCTCGAAATGGTGCAAACGCGTCGAGTACAACACCTCCTCGCCGATATGCCCCGCTCTGGCTGGCACAGAGGATGCTGTCGCGGCCGGTTCCCTGGATTTAGACATACCCGTGGCGGACCTGCCTCGATGCAGCAAATGTAAGGCGCTGGCCCGCCCCGGTGTGGTGTGGTTTGGAGAGCAGCCGAAAGAACTGAACACGATCGGCAAGTTGGTTGAAGCTGCCGACTTGTGTTTGGTGGTCGGAACCAGCTCGACTGTGAGTTTACTTGGATGTGATATTGCTTTCAGAGGGTTGAAATGTCGATAGGTGTACCCCGCAGCACAATATGCAGAGATGGTTCAAGAGCATGGCGGAAAAGTAGCTGTTTTCAACCTGGAACGGAGCGCGGGAGACACAGAGGCCGATTTTTTGTTCCTGGGTCCATGCGAGAAGACACTGCCTGAGGCGTTGGGACTTGCTTTCGCGGTCGAATCAGTTGGGAGAAAGGAGTAGAACTCAAATATTTGTAGTTGTTAGGACACGTCGCGTCTATTGCCGTTTGCGTTCCTTCTGGCTGGCCACCATGGCTTCTTCCGACTCCTCATGTTACACCATCGTCCAGGAGTCGCCTGCAGAGTATCCCTCGGTCGCAGAGCTGCGCCAGGCCTTGGAGAAGGGCTCCGACGACGTTAAAATTGACACGTTACGCAAAATTATCGTCTCCACTATCAATGGCAACCCTCAGGTCTGTCCCAGCGCGGTTTGGAGGCTTACTCGGACGCTTATGCGCCCTTCGCCTTCTAGCCAACCCTCATGATGCCAATTATCCAATTTGTCTTGCCGTCTCGGAATAAACAACTAAAAAAGCTGCTGCACTTTTATTGGGAGGTGTGCCCAAAATACGACGAGAATGGCAAATTGAAGCAGGAGATGATCTTGGTGGTGTGCGTACTCCCTCCGTCTTGCTCTGGTTCGCGTACTGAATTTGCAATCTAGCAATGCGATCCGAAATGACCTGGTACGCTTTGGTTTAAGCGTCCACTGTACCGCTCTCCCTGACGCACGGAACAGCAACACCCCAATGAATACATCCGTGGCGCGACCCTGCGATTCCTTCAAAAGATTGCCAAAGACGCCGAGCTGCTTGAACCTCTCATCCCAACTTGCCGTTCTTGTCTCGAGCACCGACACGGCTATGTCCGCAAAAACGCCGTGTTTGCAGTATACGCCATCTACCGCGAATTCGAGCATCTCATCCCCGATGCACCCGAGCTCATGTCGACGTTCCTCGCTGCAGAGTCTGATTCGACGTGCAAACGCAATGCCTTCGTGTTCCTCGCGCACTGCTCGATGCCCAAGGCGGTCGAGTATATTCTCAGCATATACGACTCGATTCCTGTGCTGGATGAGGCGCTGCAGATGAGCATTATAGAAGTCATTAGGTTGGATTGCAAGGAAGATTCTGCGCATCGGGTGAGTGTTCATGAACATCTTCTGATTTGTGGTTTCTAAACCCTCAAAGGCACGGTACATTCGGGTTATGTTCGAATTATTGACTGTCCCCTCGAACGCCGTCAAATACGAAGCAGCAACCACCCTCACAACTCTCACGCAAAACCCCGCCGCCATCAAAGGTCCGCCTTTTTGTCCTCGCACGATTGAACTGTCCTGATATCTTGACGCGTAGCCGCCGCCTCGTGTCTTATCACCCTCGTCGCCAAAGAGTCTGATAACAACGCCAAAATTATTGTTCTCGACCGGCTAGATAGTCTGCGCTCACGGCATGGCCATGTCCTCGACGGGCTCGTCATGGACGTGCTTCAAGTGCTGTCAAGGTTTGAATTTATTTCTTGGCTTGACGCACCCGTTGAATCGATGTTCCAGCGCCGACATGGATGTGCGCCGCAAGGCCATCAGCATTGTCTTGAGCATGACTTCGAGTCGGAACGTCGAAGAGGTTGTGTTGTTCCTGAAGAAGCAGCTCCAGAAAACCCAGGAGACTGAGTTTGAGAAGGTAGGAATATTTTACTGCGTAATGACTCAGCCCTGATAGTTTTTTCTTCTTCCTAGGCGCCGGAATACCGACAACTCCTCATTCAATCCATCCACGTCACGGCCATTAAATTCTCGGAAGTCGCAGCCAGTGTTGTGCACGCCCTCATGGACTTCCTCGGTGATTCAAACAACCCGTCCGCATTAGATGTCGTGTCCTTTGTTCGGTTAGTCTTCCTCCCCCTCCGTCGCTGTCATTCCCATAGAACTAATGTACCACCGCAGCGAGGTTGTCGAGAAATTCCCGCACCTTCGCTCAAACGTCACCTCGCGACTCATCGAGAAAATGAACGAAATTAAATCCGGCAAAGTCTTCCGTGGTGTGTTGTGGATCCTCGGCGAGTACATCGAGACCGTTCCCGACATCCAGGCCGCGATGCAGGAGATCCGCAGGGTGCTCGGCGAGATTCCGATCTTGGCGTCGGAGCAGAAGCTGCTGGATGATGTAGCTGCTGGAGAGGAGGAGCCGACGAGTCCGAAAGTGGAAATCGGCGGGGGAAAGCCGAAGGTCCTTGCGGATGGGACGTACGCTACTGAGACGGCGTATTCGAGCACGACTACGGCGCGCCTTGAGGCTGTGAGAGCGGCATCCAAGCCTCCGTTGAGGAGTGGGTTTATTATCATTGTTTTATTGTGCTCCACAACTCACGATATTTTCCAGCGTTACTCCTTGGTGGCGACTTCTTCACTGGCACCGTGCTCGCCTCCACTCTCACGAAGCTGGTGCTCCGATTTGATCAAAAGGCGAACGACAAGGCTGCCTGCAACCTGCTCCGCGCAGAGGTATTTTTTATCTTTCATCTTGGCCTTCAGATATTCATGAATGTTTCTTCCTCACCAGTGCATGCTAATAATGACCTCCGTCATCCGCGTCGGGCAGTCCAAATTCGTCACGGCCCAGATTGACGAGGATTCGACCGAGCGGATCATGAACTGCATCAAGACGCTGAGCGAGCTGGAGACTGAGAGCGCTGTCGAGGAGATATTTTTGGCGGATGGTAAGACGGCGTTTTCGCGCATGCTTGGAGCGCAGGAGGTCAGTGCTCCCCCTGTTCGATTCCCAGCTATAATACTGATGGGATTTGTAGAAACGCGCCACCGAGAAGATCGCGGCGGAGACGACCAAGGTCACGGCTGTGCAGGTGGACGACCTTTTATCCTTTAGGCAGTTCTCGAAAAAGGCGGCTGACGAGGCGATTGACGTATTTACTGCCTTTTTTGGGAAAATAATTCGCGCTAACCTTACCCTAGTACGACGAGGATGTCGGACGTGCCACTGCTGGAGATGTGCACGAGGACTTCATCTCGAACCTCAGCCGCATCTCTCAACTCACCGGTAAGTTTTATGTGGTCTTGTTGCTCTGCACCGTTGATTGACTTGTCGCCAGGTTTCTCCGATCCTATTTACGCAGAAGCCTACGTTAAGATGCACGGCTTCGATATCCAGCTTGGTGAGTACTTCGTATCTGCTCCGCCCTTTAGTTTGAAAAAAATTGGCTTCAGATGTTCTTCTGGTCAACCAAACACCAAACACGATGCAAAATCTTTGTTTGGACTTTGCTACATTGGGAGACCTCAAGATCGTCGAACGGCCATCGGTGTATACACTCGCACCACATGGGTTCCAGAGCATCAAGGCGACTATCAAGGTTTGTGTTTCGTCGCGCGCCTTGAATAATCAGCGATTAACCGTCTTCTAGGTGTCGTCGACGGAAACCGGGGTCATCTTTGGCTCCATTCTGTGGGAGGGTCCCAGCATGTCTGAGGCTTGTGTTATCCTCAATGATATCCACATTGATATCATGGACTACATCAAGCCGGCGTATTGTAATGAGGCTCAGGTGCTTGGTGTTTGTTCGATTGAAAACATTCACTAAAAATATTTGTAGTTCCGCAGCATGTGGACCGAATTCGAGTGGGAGAACCGGGTCAACGTGGATAACCAGATGTCGTATGTATTACCGCTACGCTCGGGAAGGTTTCAAATTGACACTAAATACGCAGGGACCCTCGCGAGTACCTCGCCCATGTCATGAAGGCGACTAACATGTCGTGCCTCACGCCTGAGGGTGCTACTTCCGGCGACTGCGACTTCCTCTCCGCCAACATGTACGCAAGGAGTCTGTTTGGTTAGTCTCTTCGCCTCCTACTTTATCATCCGACAAGTATATTTATTTTTGCTCTCCTTTTTTCTAGGTGAAGATGCGTTGGCAAATCTGAGCGTAGAGCGTACAGCGGCTGGGACGATAACGGGGCATGTTCGGATTCGCAGCAAAACGCAGGGTATTGCGCTTTCGTTGGGTGATAGAATTACTATGGGTAAAAAATGATTTATCCTACTTCCATTATTTATACGGAATGCGTGGAGAACAAAGAACACAAATAGCAAGCCTGGTATTACTGGGACTGGTGGCAACTTGAACATTGGTTGGTTCACAAACGATTAGACAGCAGCGTTCTTTGAAAGTGGCCCGAATTTCGGCCCAATGCCGTCGGCCTGCCGCCCATCAATTTCTACTCGGCCGTCAAACTGCGAGGCTAGAACTTGAATGACCCTTCCTGCTCTGTACCATTACTTCCGAACGCCCTTGCCTTATGTCCAAACCCTAGCGCTGCAAGAAAGGATACACCAGCTGCAGCTGAAGCAGCGTGCTACCTCGTCCCATAAAGATCTCCTCCTTCTCCTTCAGCATCGTCCTGTGTACACAGCTGGACGTCGACAATCCGAGGAGTCGGTACAGGATGAACGCGCCCGTCTCACAAATATCGGCGCGGACTTCGTCACAACTGCCCGCGGCGGCGAACTGACCTTTCACGGACCCGGCCAAATCGTCGGCTACCCGCTCATCGACCTTTCCCGCACGTCACCGCCAGGACGCGTCCGAGACTACGTCTGTCGCGTCCAAGAAGCGCTCGAGTTGCACTTGTTGGAAGCGCATGGTATCAAGCACGCGCCCTCGGACCACACCGGCGTTTTCCTCGACGCGAACACGAAAATCGCGAGCATTGGCATCCAGGTCCGCCACCGGTTGACGACGCACGGCTTTGCAATGAATATCACTCGAGAGCCTATTCCTTGGTTTAACCAGGTCGTTGCGTGTGGTTTGGCGGATGTGCGTGCGGGGTCGGTCGAGGGCGTGAAAGGCAGGGAGATTGACGTTCACGGGGAGATCCCGGGTTTGGTGACCCGAGTTGGTCGAATGCTCGGTCGTGAATTCCTACCAATGAATCTTGCTGAAGAGGGTGAAGTGGGAGAGGCGATCGGAGCAGCTGAAAAGGAAGCCCTCGAAGCAGGCGACTGGGCAAAAGCACCAGTGGGCACCGAATCGGAATAATCATTTAGAGTCGCATTTAGAGTCGCGTTGTAGTTGAATCCAAGGGTTAAATGTTTTATAAAAACATAATACAGTGTAGTGCGAAGCGTGAGGGACAATGGAGAGTGCAGGTTTGGGTAGCAAATGCATGTACGGTGGTGGTCTAACTAACGGAGAATGTCTAAACTATGAACGGTGTCAATATGGTTGTATATATAGGTGCGCGTTACAGAGCATAATAGGCCTAAATGCGGGGGCCAGAGAGCGTTCGGGAGGCAGCAGGATTCGCGCGCGGGGTCTGCGTCTGGCGTTTGATCTGCGCCTCCATTTTGATGCGCTGCTTACGGACGTCGTCGTCCTTAACTTTGACTGAATATGCAAGAGCTATGAAAGCATCGGGAGATGGGGGGAGCCAATTGGGTGAGGGGTGGTTGAGCACGTCGAAGAGCGACTCCTGGTTGATCGCCTCGAGCACTTGTCGGCGACAGCAATGGAACAAAGCGAGGCCCACTCGGAAGAGGAATGGAATGCCTAAAATTTGCGTCAGAAGCGAGTCGATCATCCCAACGGCCGGCATACCTTCCAGAAGGAAGAGATCCCAAACCCTGTTCAGGTAATCGAGGGGAAGAGCGTCTACAAACAAGGTCGAGAACCTGCCCATAACGAATTAGCCCCGACGCTGGTGTCCTTCCAATCAACTTACCATGGGCGGCATAACTCGACGGGGTTTACACTCATATCGAGGAGAACCTTCTTTGCAACGTGAGCGTCGTTGGCTTCAAGAGCACGACTGAATAACGCCGCATCGACCTCTATTTGCGTGGTATTGGACGAAAAATAGGGCCTAAGATACGAATCCATGATCGAAACAAATATCCAGAACGCGTCTTCCTCAGGGGAAAGAGCTAACAGGTGGCCAGAAATGAGAGTCAACCCTAAAAAGGATTAGTTCACGAAGAAGAAATCGGATGATGAGGACCGACCGAGGGAATACTCGATGTCTGGCACCATCGACAAATACGCATGCAGTACGGACAACAGCGAGGCTCGATTGCTCTGCATCTGTGGGTGGTCTGGAGAGCTCCTCTGAATGTCCCGGTCAACCTCAGCCAATGCGGGTCCGCGCGGACGTTTCCCAAGTTGCGCGTAGACTCCGGGAATCGCCTTTGCCTTCCCGTCCGTAAGGTACGACCAAACGAGAAAGCGGACAGACGAGGGGACGCTCCCGTCCATCAACAGCTTCTTCACCTTCTTGTTCTTCCTCGCCTGCGCAGGAGGAACAGCGCCCATTAGGGAGACCCACTTCAACTCCCGTTGCCGATGCGCGTCCATGGAAGAGTCAGACGCCGATGAAGGCCCCTGGTTCGACGTTATCGACATCGCAGGGCTGTCCGTCCGCCGGGAAGCATCCGCGACATTCGAGGGACGACCGTCAAAGGAGGAGACCTCGCGCCCACCCAACGACGAGTCCTCGCTACTCCGCCCAGACGCCTGCTGAAACTGCGCGAGATTGGGACGAACCAGCTCAAAGTCCATATCCTGAACCTGAACAGTCTCATTGTCTCCCGATCCCGAGCCGGAGCCGAGACTTTGTCGACTCTGATTCCGTCGTAAATTGGGCAACGAAAGTTTCTGGCGTAAGGATTCGCGACCTCCCGGAGTGGGCGAGACGACACGGATAGAATCACTGTCCATTGAGGGTCGTTCTTGCTGCGTGAACGACCGGAGAGACTCGTTCCGGGTGTGGACTGGCGACGACGATGCGGGAGGTTCCGCCGAATTTGCGCTCCGCGAAAGAGGCGGACGATTCGATTGTGATCCTGGCTCATTATTCAACGTGGACCGGGAAGTCATCTGACGCAGTTGATGGAGAGGTCTTGAGAGGGGATTGGGGTTGGAGGTAGTGGTCACGGGGGAACTGGCGAGCGGGCTGGTAGGAGAACGTGGCATACCAGGTCGCGCGCCAAGGACGCTGTTGTTCTGGGGCAGAGAGAGGGGAGAGGGACGGAGGGAACTTCTCGATGAATGCTTGCCCAATGATGGAGGCGACGAAGAGGGGGATGAGGAGGATGGAAGTGATGCTAGAGGGGACGATGAAGCCGGCACTGCGGACATGGAACGCTGCATTTTGTGAATAGGCTCTTTGGTGGCTGGCGCGGAGCCTTCTTCGCGGCTTTTTCTAGAAAAAGTGTTAGATATTGTTGACATGCTGCGAAAGTCATCCTCACCTGTCCTCAATGCCCTTGGCGCCCTTGGAGCTTTCGGTAATTGTGTTGAACCCGCTAAAGCTGCGTGACCTAGGTCGACTTGTACCCGCCTTTGGGAAGAAATTAGGTCGTGGGATCGGTCTTTGGTCAGCAGGCTTCTCGGCAAGGGGCGAGCTTTTGCTCGGGAGAGCCGAAACTGGACTTGAAGCCGCAGAAGGGGGATTTGACCGTCCCGGAGTCCCAGCACTTCTCGGGGAAGGCGTCGGGGAGCCAGGTTGGCTCCGGTCCTCATTGGTCATCCTCCTTTGAATCGGCACAGGTACGGGCGGTGCCTGCCCATTCCTGAACGGAATCTGGCTGGGAAGGGGGGCGGAAAGTGGTGGCAGTGGGTCGATACTGAACACCATCCTGACCGGGCCAGTTGAGCTATTCAAATCGGCGTCCGTGCGTCCGTATATCGTCGGCATGACGCGCGTTACTGTCGACCGTCCGATTGACATCCTCATGACGTTCGCAACGTCGTCCGCTCGCTTTTGGGAAGGCGGCGGCGGTGCGCGTATATACATTGGACCCTCGGCGGCGCCCGTTGGGGGTGGAGGCTTCGGCGCATTGGGATGCGGAAGGAACATGCTAGTTCGCTGAACAGGCGCATCCCGAGAGTTGTCGGCGGACGATGAGTCGTTCCCTACATAACCACGAAGCTCCGACAACGAGGGTCGCGGCTGGTGTTGATGTTGTGGGGCGGCTTGTGCCGGTGGAGGCGCAAGGTCAGGAGGGGATGAAGGTGAGAGCGGAGTTGTTGTTGCGGTGGATAATGGTGACTGCGGAGATGCAGACGCGGATGTGGGTGCGGTGGAATTTGGTGGAGGGGAGAGGGAATCGTTTATGACCAAAGGAGTGAGGGTGTCGAGTCCGGGCCTTTTGCTCGCGGGGTCATCCTCATCCTCATCCTCAACCTCGGCGTAAGATTCGGATTCAGGCGACTCTGAGCGAGGGTCATCAGTTATTGAAGGCGCTGGAGGCTCCTCGTCGTCCTCGATTACAATCCTGTTGCCCAGCCCTCCGCCCTCGCCCTCTTCATCTTCATCGTCTCGATCAACCTCCAAAGTGGTATAAGTACCACTGGGACTGCCACGGTCGAGCTCTATCCGCTGCCTCAAAAGACTGGCAGCACCTCCTGGACTGAGGCTTCCGCTCGAAGCCGACGGAGGTGGTGTCCCGTCAAAACTGGATTGGGCGGCAGCGGAGGAGGAGGGTGGCGAGGCGGAACTGATAGGGCTTCCCCATCGTGTATGCAAAAGGGGTGTGGGGGGCGGTGGCTCTCCGTTGAGGCCGGTCAATTGCAACGGTGCTGGTCGGCGACTCTGCAAAGGATTGAGAACTGGCTGGGCTGACAACAGTGACGGATCGGGCTGCTGTGGCTGAGCTGACAGCCGTGAAGAATCGACCGAAGAAACCTTGGAAGCCTGCGTGTACACCGACGCGTCCGAATCGACTGAGCGCGTTTTCTGGCTTCGATCGCTCTCGTCTTCAGGCTGCCGGTCCTCGGGATGCGAGTCCACGGGAACGGGTGGGACAGCCGTTGAACTAGGGCCGGCCACCGCATGCTGAGAACTCTGAGAAAGTCGCGACGGCATCTTGGGCGGCGGGCCAGACGTGGACGCAAACGTCGAGGAGGAGCCTCGCTGGTTTGTGGAGAACTTCGAGAATCGGTAATAATTGTCGTAGATATCCGAGGCGCCGTCCGAGTCGTACCCATGTTCTGCGGGACCTGGCGTCCCGCGGAAAGGGGCAGCTGAATCCTCTGGTTCTGACGCAGCTTCCGCCGGCACCGGTGGAGGTGTTGGCTTTGGCTCATCTTCCTCCGAGTCCGATGCATCACCGCCTCCCAGCATACCCTGCAACAACGAAAGCCCAATACCAACCTCTCCATCTTCCGAGCCCTGGAAGGAAGGCGCTGCTATGGATAGCCGGGTGCTTTCTTCGTGCATTAGGGAATGGGAGGCGGACGAGCGAACACGGGAAGAGGCTTCGGACGCCGAGGAACTTGAAACTGACGGCGTCTGATGATGATTGGCGATTGAAGGTGGTGAAGCACTCCTCCGTTCAGAAGGCAGCGAAAACCTCGTTGTCTCGTCGTTTTCATCATGGTCTTCAGGATCCGTGGGGTTGTAATCCGAGTCTGAATCCGTTTGATGAGAGGTCATTGACTCGGAACGCGAGTTCCGAGATTCAGATTGAGTGGATTCGGTGTCGGGTTGAGGGCGGGGAGAAGAGGCGAATGGCTGATACGGCGAAGGAGGGGCCGAATTCGGGGATTTGATTTTTACGACTTGGAGCGGTAATGTTCTTGCCCAGCCGCCCTCTTCAGGGTCATACCCTTCACTATCACTGCTGCCGTGGCGGTGATGTATAGGGTTCATCGGCTCGTCACTACTCTCCTCGCTGTCCTCCGGCGGCTGTATGGTAAGAGCTAACCGAGAGCCATTGAGAGGCTTCCGAGCGATAGCGGAGGAAGGGGAAGAGGATGGCCACATCTCCACCGTCGTCGTCTCTGATCTTCGGTTTCGTCCGGGACTGTTTGATCCATCGCCGGCCTCTCGATCGAGCTCGTTCGCCGCAGAAGCCAAGTACATGCTACTGCGACCACTGACATTTGTGTCCATGGAAGCAGTCGACGTCGACGCGCCAAGAGGCTTCGGGCGAATTGGCTCCGGGGACGAATACGCCGTTGCAGGCGGCGTATCGGGTAACGACGGAGGAAAGAGAAGAGGACAAGGATGTCGACGTTGATGTCGATCCGTTGGACACCGTGGTCGACGAAAAGCTGGTGCTACGGGGCACACGATCCCGGGAGGTCGACGGGCTCGGCGAACTTGGTGGTGGCTGATATCGTAATTGTGCATGGGGTTGAGGGCTCGGGGAATTTGGGTAGCTTCAAGCCAGATATTGAGCTAGGGCTCTGGCCAACCGACGGGCTAGTGCTCTGGAGTGTAGAGGGCGTGGGAGTGCGGTTTCCGGAAACTGAGGCGGCGGAGACGGAAGATCGTTTGGTCATTACGGGTTTCTTGAGTTTGGAATGGAAATGCACATCATTAGCGTGGAAGCGGCCCACTATGCCTTCACAGTATCCCTAGAGGATAAACACAGATGTCAATTACTGGCCTTTGCAACGAACCGAAGAGTTTGGCCAGGGAACTCGAGACGGATGAGCAACAGGGGCCGTCCGAGACGCAAGTCAAAGGCGACGTTTCTGTCGCGGACTGCGCCAAGCATATCGGCCGTTCGTGCCTCTGCGCCTCATGTAACGAAACGGTATTGAACTATACGCACCAAAAACAAGTTCTCCTCGGGCAATTGCATCAAAACCACAATCTCGTCGTTCTAACGACCAACACGCTAATGAGAACTTGAAATATGAAAGAGAAAACCAAGACGGACCGTAAGAAACATGAGATCCTCTGCTGCCTCTGCTACACAGTCGCCTATAGCTGTACATTTGCCGATTCCGCCTTTGGCGGCAAAGCGCGTCCAACGAGCAAGGTCTGCAGCATCCATGGTGCGATCCGCTACATCCACCATACAGCAATTAGGGATTATAGGGATATACGGTTAAAAAGAGTGTGTTTCCGAGCGTGCAGGGTCGATCCTGGAAAACAAGGGCAAACAGTCAGCCGGGCCGTGACTCGCCATGTTAAATTCCAACCTTTCACTCAACTCCGCTGCTAGTGCTTGCGCTCGCGCTCAAGCTCTCAACACCGTCTCTAATCGTACGAGGGAGAGTCCACGGCTGTTGACACTCTCCAGCCCTTCTTTTCGCATGGCCTGCCCCGTTTTAGACCCAACGTTCATCATGTCGTACACTTCTCTTTTTCTCTCCGCAAATCAAACATCATCACTTTGATGCTGTATAGTATACTTCCCCAAGGTTGCCCGAGGGCTGACTATTCGGTCCAAGTAGGCCGCCGCAAGTTTCTACCAGCAAAACTACTGTGGTCTCGGGACAAAGCTATCTCCGCTCTCTACTTCCTTCCTTCCTGACCGACGACAAACTTTGGAATCTCTCATGTCATTCACCCCTTGATCCTATGATTCTGCCTGTCTGCCACGCCGTCCCATCTAATCTTCAAGCTTCAAGCTCCCTCCTTTGTTTAGCCCTGGTCTGACTGCTCTCGTGGCATTTGACAAGGCTCTTATTAATATGACCGACGCAGTGTTCGCGCGTTTAGATGCGGAATATCGATTGAACACGGAGGATCCAAGAAAAGATGAGACGTTTCCGCGCTACATTCTTCGCGACCATGCAGATAGATACTCACGATCATGACGAGTCGAACTTTCACAAAACATCCCTGAAGCTTCCTGCTATACTTTGAAAACGATAACGTCGGATGTGTCTGCCCAGGGTCCCCGATCGCCCTCCAAACTACAAAATGTGTTTTGACTTCCCCCTCCAATTGCTGACATGTGTGGTGTATTGATCAGACTCTCCCGTTCGTTTCTCCAGGAGCATCTCGACTCTTCAATCTTTTTTGCTTGGAGGAAACCGGTTGAGGTCGAGTCGAAGTCTCTTGTCCGGCAACTGATATCCAAGTAACGGAGCAAGCCAACCTCCGACCACCACCACGAACTGCAAATAAATTGAACAAAAGACAGGGAAGTAGAAAACGAAACTCACAGCCCATTCAATTCGTCGAATACCCAGGGGAAATACTGGATAACCATCGCCAAAGTAAAACACCTGCATGGTGCTGAAAAGGTTTTGCAGTACTCCCGGCGCAAACATGTTGCGGAAAAATATGATTTTTTGTTCAGTCTAAACAGTAAACAGATGTAATATATCAGAATCGAGACTTGTTTGAGCGGTGGAAACAATACGCACAGTTTCGCCGGAAGGCTTTGCTATCTCATCCAGGCTTAATTCCTCCCCCGGAAAGCTTTCAAGACTATGCACCACTCCAGGAGGCACGCTGACCGCGCCGTCTGCGGGGGTGAGGATTCTAGTTACGCCGTCCTGCGTGAGTTTGACCCTGCCCTTCACGACGGTGAGCTCTTCCTCGTGATATAGATGCCAGTGTGGTGGGGCGATGAAAGCCTCCTCCCCTGTCGCCTCCAAGTGCGTCCGGAGGGGATTTTGGAGGACAGACATCGTGAGGCCTTTGCCTATGAGGTAGGAATCATCACGCAGAGGGTCGCCCATTGTGTTTGGGTGCAAGGTGCGGCAATGCTAATCTCCTATTTATTAGAGTATTTGAAGATCAGCGCTGGTGAGCGGGTGTTCCGTTGTTCCGTGATTCCATGCCGGCAACCAGGGAATCGAGTCGCCGCCAACTCGCCGACACCCTTTGGCCGAACTTGAGAAATCTACAGTACATACATACCGGGAAGTTTACGTAGGTCACCGAAAACGATTGTCTTCTCGGTCGCCGATATAAAGTCAGGTTAACAAGACTATCCGCGAAGTAACACCAGAGGAGCAAATAATCACAAGCCATTCTCGAGTCGACACCAGCGATTCTGAACTTCAAGTATGCCACACTTTCATCGACGCAACGGACGACGCCGGCGCACACAGGTTGCTCGTATAATCAGCATGGAGTTGCATCGAGCCTGTAGCTGGGAGCTCGAGCTCAACCACGGTAAAAAAACCGAAGGGAACCGCACGAACAGTCTCGATGGAGCGTCCAGCAATCTCCTCCACACTCGCGGAAAGGCCTCACGAGCTCATACATGCTCGGAGAAGTGCCCTGGACAGGGCTAACTAATTGGGTCTGAATACCAGTTCAACGAGGTACTTATTGCCTGAGCCGTGCTAGCATCTTCGTGTCTGGAAGAAATTAAAGGCCTATATGTTTCCGTGCCGGGTCGAAGGACAGGTCGTAGTGCCCGCGCTAGCCCCCTCTTGAAAAGCGATGTTCCGTTTCCTCTTGGGATCTGTGCAATCAGACTCACGACAAGGTCCTGGATAAAGATCCAAGTAGCATGCTTTCGGGACGCCCAGGAGCTGCATCAGACTTGCGGCAGTCGGCTAAGTTGACCTTGTGTGCAATCCGTGATTGTAAATATCGAAACAAAATTGGGCGCTCTCGACGACAGAATTTCGCTAATCCTTCTTGCTTGGGGGGAACCGACTGGGGTCCATCCGAAGTCTGCTGTCGCCTAATTTATAACCGAGTAAAGGAGCGATCCAGCCTCCCACCACCACGACGAACTGCAGATAAATCGAATGTGATTATTGGGAAATATATAACAGAGCAGGAAACGACTGACAAGCCATTCAAGTGACCGAATTTTGAAAGGAAACGCTGGGTACATATCACCGTAGTAGAACACTTGCATTGTACGCAGCAATGATTGCGCGACGCCAGGCGCACACAGGTTACGGAAAAACAGAATCTTCTGTTCATTCTAAACGATATCTCAGCACGCCTTGACAAGTTGAGTTGAAAGGGAATGCACAGACAGTCTCGGCGGAATGCCCCGTGGCCGCTTCCGTGTTCAATGCCGCGCGGGACGGCATGGCAACCTCGTCCAGGCTCAACTCCTCGCCGAGAAAACTCTCGAAACTATGCACCACCCCAGCGCGCGTGAGGACCGGGCCGTCTGCTGGGGTGATAATTCTAGTCACGCCGTCCTGCGTGAGCTTAATTCCGCCCTTTAAGACGGTGTGTTCTTCGTCCTGATACAGATGCCAGTGGGGTGGGATGACCAAGACCTCCTCGCCGGTAGCCTCCGCGTGAGTTCGGAGAGGATTCTGGAGTATGGACATCGTTACGCCCTTTGCGAGCGCCGGCCAAGAGTCATCTAGGAGAGAGTCGCCCATGAAGCAGCTGGTTGTTGATGGGAGCGGGCCTCCCCTTTCTAGGCAATTTTAGGCGCCAGGTTTCACGCACGTCGCGGAAGGTACTGTACACGGCATACCGCACGAGGTTCAATAGAAAAAGGAAGAGGCTGATGTAGTACAGAGTTGAACGGGACCTTCCGAGTCGGCCCGGAGCGCCCCTATGTCCGGCAAACGGCCTTTCCTTACTGCTCGACCGGGCCTTACCGGATCGAGAACGGAAGTTCTCGGCTCTCTGTGAGTGAGGGATTTGGATGGCCACTATCGTGGAATCCGAATACCAAGACTCTGTGGGTGGCGGGTGGCTTGAAGAACGCTCGAGAGTGGCGGAGAAGAGAGATCGACGGATCATTTCTCCGCACTCTCTTAGTCAGCCAGCTTAGTTCAAGCCTTCATCGACAGAGTGGAAGTAATACCAGAGAAGCAAACAATCACAAGCCATTCAAGCCAGCGATTCTGAACTTCAAGTAAAGGGAAGTGCTAGGTAACCACACTTTCATCGATGCAACGGACGACGCAGGAAAACGGAATCTTTCGTCCATCCAATCATTCGTATAACCAGCATGGAGCTGCATCGAGCTTGTAACTGGGAGCTCGAGCTCAACCACCGTAAAAAACCAAAGGCAGCCACACGAACGGTCTCGATGGAACGTCCAGCAATCTGAATACCACTGAATTCAACGAGGTACTTATTGCCTAAGCCATGCTCTTCGTGTCATATGTTTCCCTGCCGGTACCAAGAACCAAGGACAGGTCGTAGTGCCCGCGCTAGCCCACTCTTGAAAAGCGATGTTCCGTTTCCTCTTGGGATCTGTGTAATCAGTCAGACTCACGACAAGGACAAGGTCCTGGGTAAAGATCTAAGTAGCATGCTTTCGGGACGCCCAGGAGCTGCATCAGACTTGCGGCAGTCGGCTAAGTTGACCTTGCGTGCAATCGGTGATCGTAAATATCGAAACAAAACTGGGCGCTCTCGACGACAGAATTTCGCTAATCCTTTTTGCTTGGGGGGAACCGACTGGGGTCCATCCGAAGTCTGCTGTCGCCTAATTTATAACCGAGTAAAGGAGCGATCCAACCTCCCACCACCACGACGAACTGCAGATAAATCGAATGTGGTTATTGGGAAGTATATAACAGAGCAGGAAACGACTGACAAGCCATTCAAGTGACCGGATCTTGAAAGGAAACGCTGGGTACGCATCACCGTAGTAGAACACTTGCATTGTATGCGGCAACGATTGCATGACGCCGGGCGCACACAGGTTACGAAAAAAAATAATCTTCTGTTCATTCTAAACGATATCTCAGCACGCCTTGACAAGTTGAGTTGAAAGGAAATGCACAGACAGTCTGGGCGGAATGCCCCGTGGCCGCCTCCACCTTCAATGTCGCGCGGGAGGGCATGGCAATCTCGTCCAGGCTCAACTCCTCGCCGAGAAAACTCTCGAAACTATGCACCACCCCAGCGCGCGTGAGGATCGGGCCGTCTGCTGGGGTGATAATTCTAGTCACACCGTCCTGGGTGAGCTTAAGTCTGCCCTTTAAGATGGTGTGTTCTTCGTCCTGATACAGATGCCAGTGGGCTGGGACGATAAAGACCTCCTCGCCGGTACCCTCCACGTGAGTTCGGAGAGGATTCTGGAGTACGGACATCGTTACGCCCTTTGCGAGCGCCGGCCAAGAGTCATCTAGGAGAGAGTCGCCCATGAAGCAGCAGCTGGTTGTTGATGGAAGGGAATTGGGAGCGGGCCTCCCTTTTAACCGTTATATCGGTCTACTTTAGGCGCCAGGTTTCAACGATAAAAGGAAGACGCACAGATTCTGACGCAGATTGAATCATTGATGAAGAAGTCGTTCGATTCAGCGGCCTGTTCGCCAAGCTGTTCGCCTAACGGATCTGCGACGCCTATCAAGCCCCTATTTTCAACCTTTTCCATGCTCTCGGCCAAGTCTGGCAATGACTGGACACGCAACGAGCTGAGCGCGCTCAATATAGTCGTCCAGCCGCTCGAACCACCTGCTTTCTTCGGCAATGAACGTCTACCGGAGCCAACCGTGGACTCAATATTGCTCGACAATCTTGCACGTCCAGATGGGCCAATGTCGAAGGAGCACCGCTTGTTCTTCAGATACCTCGAGGACGCGAGTCATTTCCTCGAAAGCAGCGTCAGCGACTTCACTGCTTTCCTTCTTCGACTCCTGAACTTTGATGAGCCCGAGAGCGTCGTACACCAGCGCCTTGAGATCGGATTCGTCATGTGCGGCCAAGTCGTCAACGCTAAACCCGACGCGGTGATCATGGACGAGAAGGAAGACTACATTCTCCTTGTGCAGGAGGACAAAGTGCGTGCCATTTAGACCCGATTGCCAGATAAAACACTTGAATTTACGGGATTAGCGACCTTAGATGTCGTTGGAGGAGGTCGAACCGCAACTCATCGCAGGAGCCATCGCCGCCTTCTACGAGAATAATAGACGCCGCACGGCTAATGGCCAATCCAGAATAGCGAGCAAGGTCTTTGCGGGCATCGCCGTGTCGGGCACGGGTCCTACGTTGTACAAAATTCCTGTCTCGCAGGAGCTGCTCGACAGAATTGGCACGGCGCAGTTCCCGCCAGGTGCAGAAGATCCTGCTCTAACTGCAATCATCGTCAGTAAACTAGTACCGCCCGTGGCTAATTTGGATCGTTATACGTCGGATGGAATGGTGCCTCTGGCGAATCGGCGCACTGTATTCCAGTGCTTGGCGGCGTTCAAGCAGGTCAGTGGGCAGTGTTGAGAATTTTGAGTTGATCCTAATTTATGGCAGTTTGTGGATGAGACAAAAGTGTAATGGTTGTGTTCTCTGTTGAATAAATTATCCGAACGCGTCCAAGGTGATATAATCGTGGTTCATCCATCCAAGGAATGGTAGCATTCAGCATGTGGTTGTACAGGATAGCAATACATGTCGGGACGAGGAACGCTATACATTTGGTGTGGTCAAAAGTCGAAATCGTCATCAGGATCCGGCCGTCGCTGGTACTAGAAAATCATGGACAAAAATTAGTAGACTGTTGTAATCCACAGCTAGCGAACACACAGAAATCGTCGACTTTTTCGACGTAGTTTTGCCTCCGGCCTCCTCCATCTGCGAGACCTTTCCATAAACTGGTCGTTGGTAGATCCAAGAAGGCGCACCTGCTCCAATAAGTCGATGAGCTGGTTCTCGGATACTTTGCCGCGTATTTGGCCAGATTGCACAAGTCGCATGAGGATCGTTTCGATCTGCTGGGACCGTTCGGGGCTGACGAGCGCGATCCTGGACACTAAGATTCGAATTGTTATTTGTTTTTATCACCCGCCTCGAGTCCCACCGCGCGCAGAACGTGAGAGGTCGGGGATCGATGGACAAACGCACGCCGTTCACGCGCCGCCGCTTCCAGGACCGTCGCCATTACATCCCGGCGCATCTGCTCTTCCTGGGCACGTTTCGCGGCCGCATCCTCAGCGCTTTGTTGCTGTTGGGCAGGATTCGTTTGGGGAGCCTGAGTTTCCATGGGCGAAGATGGTGGACACAACGAACAAGCGCTGAACAGGTTTCCCGAAATGGCAGCGGCTCCAGGCGGCTATCATGACTCACGAAACACCTTGTCCAAAGCACTCATCTCAGTTTGCGAGAATTCGCAAAGGACATACTAGAGCTATGGGGGACAGTGCTGCTCTGGAATTGGGCTCTAATTCTCCATTCCACCATTTACTGCACACAAACTACATCCCCACGGCGGATGAAGCCCTTCGAATACGCGAGTTGTGCGCGAAACCGCGTCAAGAACTACACCGACTTGAGGAGGCAATAACCCGCACCCAGGCCCGTCTTCACGATCTGGAGCGAGAACACCGTTCTATCAAAACCCTGGTGGATGCGCACGTCGCGCTTCTTTCCCCCATGCGCAATCTGCCACCGGAAGTGCTTCAACTTATCTTTATAAAGTCACTACCCTCGGATAGAAATGCGGTAATCCATGCCAGTGAAGCGCCACTTCTGCTTGGTCGCGTTTGTTCTGGGTGGCGGAGAATCGCGTTCGCAACCCCAGAGCTATGGGCTTCAGTTCATGTCGTGTGTCCCCCTATGGATTACGCCGAATCCGCTTCTCCGCGTACACGGACTCAGCGACAAGCGATGGAAGCATGGCTCGCTCGGTCTGGCGCTTGTCCATTATCCGTCTCGATCTGGGTGTCCCGCGAGGCAGGCTTCGGGGGAGCGGCCGTGGCTGCAGCCTCTCCCTTTGTCGAGGCGATATTGCCTCTCTCCCATCGTTGGAAAAACATCGAGCTCCGAGTGCCCACTGATTCGCTCGACTCGTTCCATTACTTGCAGGGCTCTGACGTGCCTTTACTGCAAACAGTCGCGATTACCAACGGCGGCTCCCTCGCCCGGGATGACTGGTATGCACTCCGGCTGCACAATCTTCGTATATTGTGATCTAACCGGACTTCATTCGCCCCTCAAGGTCTGCCAACTTGCTCTTTCTTCAACACGCTCCTCGGCTTCGCACTCTCTCGCTAACACATGAGGGGAACGTCAACCTTCCGTCGTTTCCCTGGGCACAGCTGACGGCACTCTCCCTCTCCCCAACCCAAGAATTTTTCGGCTTGGACACCGAAATGACGTTAACAATCCTTTCGCAATGCATAAATTTACGAACGTGCACTTTGCACTTTCCGCCCAGCGATCAAGCAAGCCCTTCTTCCCCTCCCAGAGTTTTCACTCTGCCGCGCCTTTCTGTCCTCGCCGTGCGAGCCACCAATCTCCCCGACACTGATTACGCGTTGAGCGACATGTTCGACAGTCTTATTCTCCCTGCCCTACAAACATTAGAAGTGGAGGATCGCAACGGAGACCTCGATATATTCTCCGCCCTTTCACGTTTATTGTCGCGGTCCCCGTGCCACCTTCGAAGGCTCAAGCTCAACGATATTACCGCTGCCGCCGACGATCTTATTGATCTCCTCAGCCTCCAATCTCTGCGCAGTCTGACTGAACTCGTCGTCCATGACCGCGGTCGAGACTGGCGAGACGATGGCGGTTATATGCTCTCCGACGCACTCCTCCGCGCGATGACGCACGACTCGACTCTCTGCCCCAATCTCCTGACAGTCAAGTTCGCGCAATGCAGCGACTTTTCCGACGAGATGCTGTTGGAGTTTCTGACGTCGCGCAGTCGCCCAGCGCCCGACACTGGGGTGCGGCTGCAGACGGCGGAGATTTCAATTGATCGCGCAATCGAGTTTGAGTTCGACCGCGACGCTGCGGTGCGACAGTTGGCCGAGGATGGGCTCCAGGTAGTCATCCGTCACGAGGATGACTCTTGGGACGTCCGCGTGTCCCCATGGGAGGGGTTAAGTCCTGAATAGTACAGTACATACTTATCCTTGAAATAATTACGTACGCCATTGGTCCGTGCGAACCACGGAACGACTCGAGCAACCCACGTTTGTCCACCCAGCGAACTGCATAAGAATATGGGAAGGTCGTTGGCAGATGTAGAGTGTTCTCTCCTCCGTGAACCACTGCCCCAAAGATGGTCAACTTGATTCTCCTCATATCTTGGGTGGCCATCGCGCAGGCCACAGTCGTTCATTATCCTCCGGCTCAGAGCAGCATCAACAACCTCACCTTTGTGCTAACTGGAACCGGCGCGCCTGGCATCTTCAACTCCTCGACCACTCCTGATAAAAACTATGGCGAGTACAACTGGTGTAACATGCCGCACGTCCGCACCCGTGAATACAGGTAGGACTATTCATTCCTCATTTGACTGTGAATTCAGCCATTTTGTTCAGGACGCCTTCGAAAGAGTATACGCTGGAGTATGTCGAGGTCATTCAACGTATGCCTTTGATTTCTTAAGAAAGATATAACTCCTAAAATGCGCTTAGGACACCATAAACGCACACCGTATGCCTTCGGCTTTAAGGAAGATATAATTTCGACGAAATGTGCTTAGGTATGGTTCCAATACCTTTTTCAAGGAAGATATAACTTGGAGGTGCGCTTCGGTATCTTCACACGAATTATTCCCTGTTAATGGCAACCAAGTTGCACTGGGGAAGGACCTGTGACCTACGGCAAAGGGTCAGTTTCAAAGTAGCGTACTCGCTGCGAAGCTGAGAACAATCAATAGGCCCAGCGGTGTTAGTTCGGACGTAACTGAAATCCAATGGCAAGCGTTCGAAGACTCTCAAAATCCGTGGACCACCACCGTTGGTCCCGGTTTCGTTGGCACCACGTACGAACGCATGAACTTGCTCCAGTCCCTGGTCTCATTCGATAAAGATGTCAGCTTCCCCAAATTACGTCCGACGGGATAGTCGATAGCCATACGCATGGCTCGGACCTCCGCTCGGTATATGCCAGCCGCCTGGGGTTGGGGCAAACACTGAACCCCGCCGCTGTTCAAATCCGTTAGTTTCTATATTCCAGCCTCAAAATGGCGCCTCGATCTATATTTCTCATCAGGGGTCACGAACAACGTGATAACCTCCCAAGTGGCCGGTGGACTCTTGAAGGGATTGTTCCCGGGGACCGACAACGTCGCTGTGCTCATCCAGTCGAGCACCTTTGATTCCCTCGAACCAACCTACTCGTGCCCCACGGCCAGTAACTTGTTCAATGCCTATACTTCCGGGAGTAGCAACTGGACGACACATCTCACGGACGCTGCACCTTTGTATGCGAAGCTCGACAGTGTCTCTGGTACTTCGAATCCAGATACCGCGGGCTGGCACACCTCCTTTGACCAGTAAGAATCATCATTTCACATGCGACGACGCTCCAACTACTGCAGCTATTACGACAATCTTTCGGCGAAGCTCTGCCATGGCAAGACGCTTCCTTGTTCCGTGAACTCTAGCTCTCTGTGTGTTACCCAAGATGAGGTGAACCCACTGCGCCAAAGCTTGTGTTTTACCCCTAACTCGTTGCACCAGGCAGATACCGTCTTTAGGCTGGGAAATTGGGAATATTCGTACTACTACCGTGACGCCCCCGACTCCGCACAATATTCGGCTCTGCATTATGGTGCTTGGTTCCTGGAACTGAAATCCCACCTGGAGGCGGTAGTTGCTGGTCAGAGCAAGGTAGTGTCACAGATCCAGCCTTTCGATTCCTACTGACCCACACTGATAGGTCAAATATTTCCACAACGTACGTTCGAGCATCCCAGCACCCACTAGTTTCTCATCTGGGACTCATAGATTGCGCACGACGGCTCAGTTTCTCCGGTTCTTGGTTTCCTCCAGATCGCCAACATGGTCTGGCCCGGAATGTGAGTTACTGAGGCCGTATCCGAACGTCCTGGCTAGACATAATTATCAGGGGCTCCGAAGTAGTTTTCGAGTTGTACAAGAAACAAAGTAGCTACTTCCTGCGCGTCCTTTGGGGCGGGCAGCCCATGGTCACATCAACACCCATGGGCACCCTCGACTTAATCCCCGTCGAGACCATGTTTACCTGTTCGTCCCTTTATGCTTCTTCCTATTCAGTCGTTGAAGACTTTCTCTTCAGACATCGATTCGATGATCGGTTCTGGTGCCGATCTCCTTGCCGGATGTCAGTCATAAAGACGTTGATTCCCAAGAATGAGTTGTCTGTATTTTACACCAGTACAAGGAATTCACTGTTTAGCTTTGATACCCTTCTTTCTTTCTACGCGAATGCCTTGTAATCCACATAGCCGCGAGCAGGGTCAACGCCGACCGCGCCGTACAGGTGAGCGAAATCGGGTGCGTTATCGAGCGGCGCATTTTTCTCAATGCGAGCCGCAACATCTGGGTGCGTGACCCAGTTCAGTCCAAAAAAGACACCAGAGACAGTACCGCTGCTGACGAGCTCCACCGCTTCCGCCGGTGTGACGCCGCTGTTGACGAAGATCGGTGTCTTGGTGAGGAAGGGACTGAAGGTCGCAACAACGTCGTGTTTAGTAGCGCGGTGTTCACCTGGCGAGAGCAATACAGTGAACAAGCGAAGGCGGAGGGCGAAAGAACAGAACAAACCGTCGATTACCGGGTCCTGGGAGGGGCTGTACCGGACGAGAGTAACGTAGGAGAGGCCGAGTTTGTCTACCTCGCGAAGGAGGTACCCGAACGTGTCGATCGTGTCCTGCAGCGGCATACCTTGGTCGTTGTAGCCTCCAGCTGTCGAACGGCTTCATGAGTGTCTTTATTTTTTCAAGCAAAGAGGGAAATTTTACCCGGTGAAAGTTTAATCGAGGTGTCGTTGGGGAATACCTCCAGCAAAACCTTCAGGACTTCCAGCGCAAAACGGGCTCGGTTCTCGGGACTCCCGCCCCACTGGTCGGTGCGTTTATTGGAGGTAGAGTCGAGGAATTGGTGGACGATATAACCGTTCGCGCCGTGAACTCGACTCGGTGTTCAAATGAAAATTCACGGGGATATTGCATCTGTGGGACGTACCCTCAACACCGTCAAAGCCGGCCTCCTTGGCATTGATAGCTGCCTGTTTAAACTGCGCGATTACAATGGTAGGGTCGGGAATTTCGGTGGGCTTGGAAGATGGGAGATAAATGGAAGGTCTAGTTGCAAAAACAAGAAATGCACCGTAACGTATCCAGGAACACCGGGGAGGAAGCGGAACTTTCCACCCCGAGCAGAGATGGCGGACGGAGCATAGACGGGCTGTTAATATTAAAGTTTGAGAGGTCGAGGAGATTGGGAAGATTAAGCGGCATACCACCCCCGCAGCGATCTGTTCAGGTGCGTCAGGGTGACTGACCCTTCCGACTATTTTGCACGACAGTTAATGGCAGAGTTGCTAGAACCAGTAAAGCACTTACGATGCCAGAGCTGAGAAGTTGCATGTTAGTATTGGCAGCTCCCGAGTCTCGTCACCTCGACTTACTTGACAGTACATCTTACCGCCCACCTCATGGACCGCGTCGGTGATCTTTTTCCATCCAGCGACTTGAGCCTTGTCCCAAATACCCGGTGCGGCGGGCCATTCGCTCCTTCAAGGATATTAGTATGAGTGAAATAAAGAGAAAGAGGTCGACAGACCCCTGACGCGTAATGAGAGTTCCCTCTGAAATTATGAGGCCCGCGCCACCCAGTGCGCGTTCAACATAATACCTCTGCGTGGTCGTTGGCGTGCATTCCCCATGCGCTATTTGTACCTACCTGCATGATCTCGTTGGGCACAGTCTCAGTCGAGCGATTGCGGGTCAACGCGCTCATTCCTGTAGCGATTATGAGCTCGTAGAGGTAGATGAACACTGCCAGTGGAAAGGCCTACCGATCCTGTTGTTGATTGTGATGCTTCCAAGTTTGAGCGGAGTGAAGAGAGACATAGTGGTGGAAAGGTGTTGAAAGTTGAAGATAGCTGGGAGTCCTTTTATGGCCGATTTGGGTTGAATTAGTCTTGGACGAGTAACGAAATGCCGAGCCGAGATAGACCACTTCCGTGAGCTGGATGTCGTGGATCACGAGCAATTTAGGGAATCGCAGACCAATCTAACGCAACGGTCTGGTGAACCTCGGCGGTGCTGGAACAGTCCGGTGAACCTCGGTGGTGCTGCGCGCAAGGTTGTCCGTGTTTGTCCCGCTTATCGGACGCGCCGTGTCACGTGTATAACCGGCACTCGGCCCGCTATGACTTCGACCCAAGCCGCCAACTGAACGACTCACAGCCCGCTTTCCACGGTGACCGGGCGTCTGTAATCGTCTTCAACGCTGTCTCTTCGCCACATTGTGTCCTCTGCTCGCCAAGATCAACCCACAAATTTGCTTCCGCAAGCGAAATTAGAGCAACTTTTGTTTCCGCTTAATCCCTTGCGGCCCAGCGTAGAGACTTCCGCGAAACTGTGTCTTCAATTCTAAGATCCAACAATGTCGACGACGTATGCTGCCAAAGGTAAAGCCAAGCAGTTTATCACTAAACTATTCGACCTGGACTCGGGTGTAAGTTGTTCGTGTGGTTAGTTCAACCCCAGCGAGTGACTTCAGAATGTAGAAGTCTGACTCAAGTCCACCGCCCCCTCCACCGAAACCTTCCCCCAAATACTATGGGAGTGACCAGGGTGTCTACGCTATTCGTCCCCAACCCCAGAGCGACTCGGACTTCGTCCAAAACTTCGACCAGCTCAGGCTGTCGAACCCACCCCCGAATGTCCCACCGGCGCAGAACCAATTCGTTGGTGGTTTCCATCCTGCCCACTTCTCGCCTCCTGCTCTGCCTCGGCCGCCGGCTATGCCAATGCCCGTCCCGTCGGTCAAGCCGGCGAATGGAAATGGGGGGAGGCGCACAAGCATGACGATGCAGTATGCGATGCAAGAGTCCGCCGAACCGAGCTTCCTGAACGTCTCTTCGTTCACGGATGGACGTCCTCAATCTATGCCTCCGCCAGTACACCAACCGTCGTACGGTTCTCCATTCCTCTCGCCCCAGCCCACTCCTGGCGGTTCCCCAGGTTCCCCCTCCCCTTCCGTGGGCGCAGCCTCACCCGCGAAAACGAAACCTAGACCTCGCCGCTCAAATTCTGCGCCAACTGTGGATACCTGCGCAGGATTTACCAAGGCGGGTAACCGCTGTACCCGCGAGGTAAAGTCGCGGGGACCAGCTTTCTCCTACCGTCTTGCTGGGGAAGACGTAGATGTGGACGGTAACACCAGCAGCGAGGGCACAGTGGAGCGGTTCTGCTACCAGCACATCAAGGACTTTATCGGCGGCGCCAACAGTGTAACCGGCTTTTATGCTCGCAAATGGATGGGTGAGGGCCAAGATCGAGGTGATGAGGTTTGGGTGTCGTTTGCTGGTGAGCTATTCTGTTAATGCAACGGAAGGGTAGCAGCAATAACATATCTGCACCATCGGATTATATTCCGCCCTATCTTTCCCCTGAAACGCAGGTCGCCCTCCGCGTAGAGATGGAGAAAGCGCGTTCCCCAAAGGATGTAGAAGGATTTATTTACACCTTCGAATTAAGGGGTAAGCTTTCACCATCCGTCTCTAGCCGCGAAACTAAATCATGTACGTGCAGACCCCGATTCATCCCAGATCAAACTCAAGACCGGCCGCACCACCCATCTCGTGCGGCGGCTTGACCAATGGTCGAAGCAGTGTTCCTCCAAGGAACAGGTTCTTCGTGGATGGTTTCCTGGCGGCGTCGATCCCGATACAGGTCTACCTGCAACAAGCCTCATGAAGGGGCGGGTGGACGCAGGCAGCAAGGGTGCAGCGTGCCATCGACTAGGTCGGTCGCATCGCTTCTCGAAAGGTTTTTCCAGCTGACTGAATGTATAGAGCGCCTCATTCACCTTGAGCTCGCCGACCTGGTCGCAGAGGGCCAATACCTCAAGCCCAACTGGAAGAGCTTCAAGAAAGGGCAGCCCCCCGTCATCGATCTCACGGGAGACGATGGGCCGAGCGCGCCTTCGACACCGAACAAGAAGCCCGCCGCTGCGTCGCTTGGTTCCGGTCCGAAGTGTCCTGACTGTACGTCTGGACCTAATTTGGTTCAATACATTCTCATTGGACTCGCACAGGTGGTAAACAGCACAAAGAGATCTTTACATTTACTCGCGTGAAGAAAGGTCCGTACAAGGGCAAAGAATGGGAGGGTATTGTGAAACCTGTTGTAGAACGCTGGGGCCGATTCGTAGAGGAGCATGTGGGATAACGACTGGGATTGTATTGATTTTTGTATTGGACTTGACGCTCTGTAGCCTGCTTGTATCTGCTTTCGTTGCTATTTATCATGTCGGGACCATATTGACGGATATGCGGGATGAATTGATAATGTTCAAGACTAAATTCTCCCTCTCTAAAAACGACAGTGGATCGATTCTGGAACGAACGCTGGCGGCCGTGGTCTTTTTTTCGGCAAAATGAGAACAGTGCGTGGGAGATCGGATTGCGAGGTCGAGTTCAAATAGCATAGAACAATTATAGAATGTAGTGGCAGATGGAAAGGAAGGATGTCAAATCCCGACTAGGTTCATAGAGACCCGGGGGCGTCCATGAAGCCAAGTTTCGCACTTATAACAGGTTTGGGACTCAAATAGAGGAAGGAATCTTCGTTCCGCCAAAAGTATGAGTACGGTTGAGATTGTGGCGTAAAAGAACAGAGCATAGAACCGGGACGTCTCGCTGGCTTTGACTGAGTGAGCACCCTAGATCTAGAGTCCCGAAGCCCCAGAAGAATGACGAAACATGAACAGTATGGCCAATCGCAGACTGTAGAAGACGTGCAGTAAAGGGCTTGTTCATCTTGCGATACAGTTCCCAGAAGAATGAATTACAAAGGAGATGAAGCAGGAGAATGTTGTGTTGATTCTTGAAGAAACGTCCATTCAGCAGAAATCAGGAGCATTGTAAACTCCGCCGGCCGAGAAGCGCGTTTGTACAAGGCTGGAAGCATTTCTGGACTGTCTGCTCGAAGAATACAAAAGAGGACAAAAGGGGCTTTGTTTGGGTCGTATTTGGCGTTTGATGGTAACGTAATCGAACAATAAGGTTCGCCAACCGCCATTGTGTGTTCAAATGGGAAGCTATAAAATGGCACAGTACAAGGCTCAAGAGGCATCTATTCCTTCCCCAACGTCCACTCTCTCGTTAATCTCACTCTCACTGCCCTACGAATAACCATGTTTTCCAAATTCACGACAATCTTCGCTGTTTCTTGCCTTTCTCTGGCAGTCATTCCAGTTCGGAGTGCCACAATTAATGTTACGGTCGGAGGAACGGGTGTCATCGCGTACACCCCCAATTTTGTCCAGGCAAACGTGGGCGACGTGGTTCAATTTATTTTCCAGGTTCGTGGTTTTGCGAATCTTGTTTTTCCGATTCTCATTTCTTCCCTCAGCAAAAAAACCACACGATCACGCAGAGCACTCTTACCAGTCCTTGTTCACCCAAGCCGGACGGGTTCGATTCGGGATTCGTTCCTGTGGCTGCTGATGTTACCGACAAGTTCCCCCTCGTGCGTCCAAGCCCTGCTCGTTCTCCACTCCTGCTAATCGCCTACCCTACAGGCCCAACTCACGGTCACGGATACCAACCCAATATGGATATACTGTCGTCAAACTGGTCATTGCAGCCAAGGAATGGTGTTTGCCGTCAACCCTGGCAATAATATGGCTGCTTTCCAGGCTGCTGCCGCCGCTACCGGGGGGAGTGCTTCGCCCAATGCCTCCGCGTCTGCGACCGCCGGCGTAGTCACCGTTACCGCTACCGTCACTGTCGGCGGGCAGGCGGTCACCACCACCTACGCCTCATCTCCCGCCTCTGCTTCCTCTACCGCCGTGTCTTCCGACCACATTGTCATTGTCGGTGGAACTGCCGGCCTGGTCTACTCTCCCTCAAACATCACCGCCCAGCCCGGCGACACTGTTACCTTCCAGTTCCACAGCAAGAATCACACCGCGACCCAATCCAGCTTCGCCAGCCCTTGCCGTGCACTTTCCTCTACCAGCACCACGGGTCAAACTGGATTTGACTCGGGGTTCATGCCGGTGGATGCCAATGCCACGCAATTCCCCACCTACACGATCCAGATTAACGACGTACGTCTCATTCTCTCTGACTTGATTTCTTTCGCTGACCCCTCCTTGAAGACCACGCCCATCTGGGTCTATTGCCGTCAACTCACTCACTGCGGTTCGGGGATGACCTTCTCCGTCAACGCCGTCGAGCCCAACAGCTTTGCGGCTTTCCAGGCCAAGGCCATTCAACTGAATGGCACGGCCAACGGCACGGCTTCCGCCGTCGGTTCGACCGATTCGACGAGCGGTGCTGTCCTCCCCGTCCGCAGCGCGGCGGCGATGATGGCACTAGTGGGTGTTGTCGCGGGTCTGGTGTTATAGAGCATCTCGACGATGACGATTTGTTACGCCGTTACGATTTTGCGCTGGGACTCTAATAATGCTTAATTGTACTACTCTACTCACGCTCTCAATTGTACCTTCACTTCCACTGCATTTTACTGTATCCATATCATTCGGACATCTCATGTAGCGTATGTCTTTGGAACTAGCTAGCTAGCTCTTGCATTATAGAATAATTTCATCCCATTTTGTCTTCATGGTTCCCTGTGCTGTGACGAATGGCTGCTGGTTTGCTTCAGACGCGACGCGTTTGCTTTTGCGAAGATAAATTGAGTCTGTCACAAACGAATGACATGTGACGCAACGCGTACCTGTCCTGAACTTAGTGCCCTATGTACGTGCCCTCGATTCCCCCCCCCCCCCCCCCCTACTCGTGTTTAAATCTTACAGATAGCATGGCCTCTAATCCCACGTCCACTGAATGCATTGACTGCGGCAAGACACACCCTCCCCGCGCACTTATTCCATCGCCTTTCCACTCGATTGTTACCTGCGACTCGTGCGAGGTATTCCCAAGTCCTTCCGAAATATCTGCCATCCGCGAATTCACTCGAGACGTCGAAACGGAGATTGTGCAGAAGAAGTACGCCATTGATCGTCTACTTTGCGAGGTGGCCGAACTTCGTCGCCGTACAGAACAGCATAAATCTATCATCGCCCCCATTCGCCGCGTCCCAGCCGAGATCCTGGCCGAAATCTTTCTACAGCTTGCCGCAATTGAAGCAGAAATTGACGGCTCTTCGACGTATTACACACAAGACGGAGAACTCTTCCAGAGGCAGTATATGGTTAGGCCCTCGTCTCGCAAGGCTCCGTTGATTTTCGGAGGGGTCTCTCGCGGGTGGAGAAATGTTTCGCTATCGACCCCACGGCTGTGGAACTCCATTTCCCTCGACTGCCACAGCTCAAACAAAATCCGAGTCAACGCTCTCCTCGGCGATTTGTGGTTGAAGAGAGCAGGATCTCTCCCATTGTCTATCCGGATATACCGAGATGAAAATTTCCCTGTCCCAGACGGTAATACTCTCCACGAGATCCAGGACCTCCTCAGGATGATATTGCCGTACGCTAACCTCTGGCGATTTTTGGACCTCGATACCCTTCCTCCCGCCTCCTGTGACATTCTCAACGGCCTGCTCGACTCCGCACCGCTTCTAGAAAGCATTCGCGTCAGCCATGGCCGAAATTACACGACCTCAGGTCGTACACCTTGGGCGAGACTACGCGAGGCGCCTAAACTCACTCAGCTGTGTTTTGATACCTTCCCGCCCGTTGAAATCACAATGGGAAGGGGGGTGTTTTTGTGGTCCCAATTAACCCACATCAGCGTGGGGAACATCTCAGCCCAAAACTGTATACAGATCTTGAACCGCGCCCCAGTGGCAGCTGCCTGCAGGTTTATCATCACCAAAAACTCTTCCTCTTCGTCCGATCTCCGTCCAATCATCCATTCTACATTGCGGGCTCTTGATGTCGAGCTTTACGGCGATCCCAGTCTGCTCTGGAGTCTTCTCAATTGCCCCATACTATCGTCACTTTCCGTCTTCACCGAGAATCTAGATCTGGGGATGTCTCAAAACTTCTTCCAAGGTTTACCACACTTCATAAAACGCTCCGGCAAGACCATCGAAGAGTTTGCAATGAGTGATTCATCTTTTGACGATCACCAATTCCTCGTATGCCTTGCAGAGATGCCCCTGCTCCGGCACCTGGCCATCAGAGAGGACGAGATGGCCCAGTTCACCGCGCTAGTTTGGGAGTCCCTCACTTGGGCAGCAGACAAAGGCTTGCCGCCCCCACTCATTCCAAAGCTCGAGTCATTGGTTCTGACAGGCGGCGAGCGATTCGGCCACAAGGCGGTGGTTGGTATGCTGAAATCCCGGATTCAAACAGAGGACAGGCCAGCGGATTTCGTGTCGTTGAAAGCGGTGCACTTTTTGATTGGCCAGAGCGTAAGCGACTCGGTTTGTCGCAAAATCGAGTCATTTCGCAAGGCAGGATTGGATATCACTATTCAACTGTACGCTGGGGAGGAAGACGAAGTTGGAAGTGAGGTGTCGGATGATCATGAGGAAGAAGATGACGATGACGACGAGGGATTTGCAATGAGTCCTTTTCAGTTGAGGGCAGACACACTGCGAAGACGTGGATTTTGTTAGATTCGTCTACTTGGTAATTTATTATGTTGTCACAATTCGGGTGCTGTTTGCTCAGGTAAATCAATCACGGTGATGCGACACTCGGCCAAACACGAATGTCTGCGAAATTCCTCCACCGCGAACTGAAGGAACTTCCCAGATTCATTCGTCGCCACGGGCCTCTCCCCAACCCACAGGTCGCGAATGCAGTCGTCCTTCCCAACCCTTTCCTACCCTGGCGAAACCCAAAGACGGGGCGTTGGGCTCCCTCGAAATATTCGCTGCGCCAGCAAGCAGACCTGATTAAAAAGGCGAAGGCCACCGATACGCTGCATCTTTTACCGCCAGGAGTGAAGCTCCCGCAGCCCGAATTCTTTGCCCCACCTCCGACGCGATCTGCTTCGGCAGGTAAAGCTAAAGCGTCCGCTTCAGCAGATAAAACATCCGCTTCAGCAGACAAAACTAAGGCGAAACCATCTTCCTCGCCCAAAGACTCGACAAGTAGCGAGAAGGCGGGCGCTAACGCGAATCTGAAGGGAGACAAGGCTGTAAAGGGAGACGTGAGGTCCGACGTGAAGGCCACGGCGCATAAGGCGCTTAATGTGACCGTCGAGTGGGACCGCAGACCGGCAGTGAAGGATATTCCTGGGGCAGATGAAGGGACCAGGTTGTACGCGGCGAAGAAGAAGATGTTCAAGGGGAGCAGGCTCGAGCGTTCGATCAAACAGAGAGCATGGAGAACATGGGTGCTGCTTCACGACATGCGGAAACGAATCAGAAAGTATCGCACCGTACGTCCAACAGTTTCTTCTTCCGATTTCCTGAAATTGACTGGTTGTCCCAGTACTACGTCCACAAGAAACCGAACCCTCTCAACCCTTCGCGCGCAGCCGCGAGGAAACTTCCGTACTAGTTGGTCGTGGACCGTCTGTATTTTCCTGGAACCATTGACCTTTGCCGCCATCCACCACGCTTTTAAAATTTTGCATCTCGCGAACACCGGACCACACATTCAACCTGGCCGAAGTCCTTTCCCCGTAATCTCTCGACAACAGAGGAAATTTATCCCCCGACTCCCAGCTTGTAGGTCCCGTTTGAGTCCCTCATTCAGTCACCCCGCCAGAGACCTGGTTTCTTGGGAATTGCGTCGCAAAGCTGTTGGAGAGCCTGCGTTGCGGTGGTGCGACTCGGTGTCAGCCCACGGAGTCGGATCCGTCTCAGACTCGTACTACTACAGGCGGTGGTCAGACGTGGGTGAGGCTGATCAGCGTTAATTGCTGACGTTGTTGAGTCGTACCGGTTGGGTCGGGCCAGTGAGCTTTAATAAGGCTGTTGAAGTTGTTTTCTTCAACCCTTTTTCTGCCCATTGCATTCGTGGAAAATTGTCACGATCGCGACCTGTCACCATCATGTCACACTGCCCTGCTCTTCAACGCGCTCACTCAGCCAGAACATACTTACCTCGCTTGATAGATGGCGTCTCTACAACTCTTCCAAACCGCGCCCGGTGTATGGACATGCTCTCTCGTTCACTCGGAGGAGGACGAGGAGGAGAAACGCGTCGCGGCCGAAGAAGCTCAAGAACATGCAGAGTTCGTTAGCAGCACAGTCACACTATTCTCCTCTATGGCGAGCGCTCACTTACGACGACGAAAATTTATTCATAGTTGGAAGACAATCGCAGAATGGGATACTCTATGGACGTCTATCCGTGCTTCGAACGCTCTCCCCTCGGATTCCATTGAAGCTGCCCTCTACACTTCGCGCGTTCTGGAGTCGGAGCTGCTTGAACGAAATGCCGGTGAATCTGCCCGTCGCATCGCGCGTATAACTTCGATGGTGGACGTCGACGAGTACATGACTGCCGAGGAGTCGCGTCTGCCCATAACTGCTGTATGCGTTGCAATCCTCTGTGCTTCTGAGGCCCCACACATTGCTATGAGCTCTGTATGTCGCCTTGATTCGCGTCAAGTTATCAACCATTAAGCTCTGACAACGCTCAGCTTTTCTATACTCACGAGATTCTCACCGAGACGGAGATACATGTAACGCTTTCCCCAGCCGAGATCGACGCTCTCCTCCTCCTTTTTGCGCAACAACTGAACAATATTTATCGCCTACATCCAATGCTCCGGCGTGAGCTGTGGATCGATCAAGACCACGACTTGCAGCAACGCATGCAAGGTCCGTTTCTTCCGTGTCTCCGAGTCGGTTAAACGCTGATGATTATTCTAGCCCTGCAGGTGTATATGGAACAACGCCAGGACAAAGTGGAGGGTGAACCGTCGGTGCCTGCCATAACGAACGCGACTTCGACATACCACCCGACGGCGCAACTCATTCCGAATCGCGATGAGCCCTGATGGGACGGCAGACCCAGTCGCGGAGAATTTTCTTGGTGCAGACGAAACAACGAGATTGTACGCTAGAAGAGAAATGAGCCCCTTCAAAAAACATGCAAGAACGACTTAGAAGGTATCAGCAATGTCTTCACCGATTTCTTAAAGTTAACCGTTCGCGCCAGAAAAATACTTATAGGAAACCGACGCTGTCATGCCGCGGAGAAAGCTCCCGTAGTTTATTGTGCTGTATCTTTCTGAAACGATGGAGTTTTGGGCAACTGAAATCCCTCCCGATTCAACGTCTCGATCTAGTGCGCGAAATTCATCGGGAGGCGCAAGTGCTTCTTTATTACTTCAATCAAGATACAACAGCTGTTTACTTTGTACACCAAACTACATTTACGTTAACTAAAGGTCCAACAGGTCGCTTCAAAGTCCTTAATCAGAAGTCCCCAGTCCCCCGAACTCTCTCGATAGCACCAACGAATCCCTTCGCCCAGCTGAACCTTCCCGGGTCCACTCCAATAACGTCCGCCGGCTGGTTCCCGTTCTGGTCCCTCCAGATCCCGTCGGTCTTGTCAACCGGCCCATACAGATGCGTGTTCTGGTTCCGACGCAGCCCGTCAATCCACCCTTTGCAAACGGTCGGCGAATCGAACATGACGTTGATTTCCTGCGAGTGGTACCACGACTGCGTGTCCTGGTTCCCATTGCCCTGAATCCCAATGTGCTCGTCGACGATCATGACCTTGACATGGCACGAGCGCTTCTTCTTCTTCGCGACGATGGGGACGGTCTGGTCCGCGCCAATGTACCAGTAGTAGTGCAGCCGCTCTTTGGCCTTGTCCGAGAGCGACGTGTACATCTTGTGCGCGATCATCTCGTTCGTGCCGCCCTGCCCTGGCAGCAGCTCGCCCGTGTCGTTGTACCCGAGGCAGATGTAGCAGAACACGTCGATCCCACGCTCGCACGCGGCGATGATGGCGGGGACGAGCGGCGCGGCGTTGAGCGTCGGCGACTGGATGAACACGTTCTTGGTCGCGTTGCGCAGCGCCGAGAGCCAGGCCTCGTTCTGCGGGTTGTAGACGGACTCGTGGTCGGGTGCACCATAGGGCTCGCGGCACACCATGGCGATCGGGAAGGGTTCGGAGGTCGGGTGGGCCATATAGGGCGTCATCTCCTCGTTCGGACCGCGCGGGGGGGCGGTGCCAGCGAAACCAGGGTTCTTGGTATGGTTCAGGTGCTTCGTGATCGCCTCCATGCGCGTTTCTCCGGGCTTGGGGGACACGGCAGTCTGCACGCGAGCGATTTCGCCCGCAATGTCGGTGTCGTAGTGCGGGTCGTCGGTGGTGTGCTCGGGCAAAAGTGCGCCCTCGGGCGATGGGTGCGCAATCTGCGCCGCGCTAACACCTTGTGTTCCGGAATATAAGAAGGCCTTGGTCGCTTCGTCAGGGCCTTTGACTTGACCCTGATAATTGAGCTGATCGGCTGTGAAGGTCGTTAATAAACATGCATCGTCAAAGGAAAAAACAATTCGTACTGGACTTGTTGTCGGTGACGGCCTCATTGGCTTGAGAGCTGCTCTGCCCCACGGGGTGGACAACGCTCTCCACGGTGGTAGGTCCCGTCAGCACATCCGCACGATTCTCCCCGCCATCTTCGCCAGCCAAATCCTCCCCCAGGCCACCATCCACCTCAGGCTGGTCGGCGCTGGGCAGAGTCGGGGTGAGTTTCTTCGACCACGAGATCAGAGCCATGTCGTAGAGCGAATCTACTATCGGGCCCTCGAGGTGCGTCATCATCTCCACATTATCGTTATCCTGAATGTTGTTGCTCTGCAGCACCGCGTATTTCCTGTCGACGATCATGTATTTGCAGTGGAACGTCCCGAGCATGGGGCGGTGGTAGTTTATAATCTGCAAGTCGATGTTGGGGATCTCTTCCGGCGCGGGGATCCCGACATTCTTGCCCGTGTATTCCTTCTGCGAGACGTAGTAGTGGGGCTGGACCAGCTGCCTCGGGGACCCGCGGTCGTACTCGAGCTTCATGACGATCCTCGTTCCGCGCTCCCCAGCCCGTCGGGAAAGCTCCTTCATTGCGTTGGTGATGTATTTGGACGCGACAGAGTTTTGCCAGTAGTTGGTCGCGAGGAAAACCTCCTTGTCGGCGCGCACGATCAAGTTGCTCATATGGCGCATGATGTCGGGTACTCTGTAAGAAAGCCATCGAGTGAATATTGAATCGAATGGGAGACGGTTCGCAACGTACACAGAGATAACACTTAACGGGATCGTCCCGCAAGAGCCCATTAACGGGGGGCTGACCATCGCAGAAGCGACGTTGTGGTCGAGAGTGCACAGGGCATCGTGATATAGCTGACTTGACTTTAGCAGCGGTTCGAAGAGTATCGAGAGCGCCGACCTTCAAGAAGAGTTCACTAGGCTGCGTCGGCCCCCACTTACCGCAGTCGCGGGCGCGTTTGAGATCGTCGGCAGTGTGTACCTCTCTATGTTCTTTTGCTTTCGCGATCGATTCCTTGGGACCGGAAGAATGTCCACCGTAAAGTTTCTTGTATGCGTCGCCCGGAGGAAGGTGGGGATCTTGGGCAACGAGAGAGGAGACGGTTTCTGTGCTGGTACACAGGTCGTAGACTTTGGGTGAAATCATCGTGGATGAGGAGTGAGAGGAGCAATCCAAGCGGTCTTTATACGTTTATTTTGGGAGATCATCCATTTTGGGAAATGATCTATTCCGGGTCTTGTGTCGCGCTCACAGTTCAGCGCCGACCTGTGCAAGGGAACGCGAACTGCCCCGGCAATAATGAGCGACCGCCCAGTCTTCTCGTCCCTTCGTCCTTGAGAACGGGACTCACAGAGCTCATCGTCTTTCGAAACCGTGAAATCTATTTCGGTCCGCGCTACCAGTGGCGATGACGTGTGGGCTTGACGCGTAACGCGTAAATATTCTTCGACTTTTTACCCGCGTTTGTGGGCGCGAAATGTCCTTACACCAGTTTTTGAAGCAAGACATGCACAGATTCACAACCGTCGAGCGAGAAAACTCGAGCAATAATCGAGGAAAACGGAAAAGCATACTACTGCGTCATCGACGGGACCCCGAAACCTCCATAACCTCGTTGCGGGGAAGAACCGATGACGAGCTTCGAGCGTGGAAGGAATATTTTATTGTTCAGCGAAACACACTTCGGAAGTATTCGTCGACGCGTGTGCGCTCATCGCACAACCCCACCCAGCGTAAACACCAGCTCAATCCCCAGCGCGATCCCATTCAACGCGAGATAAAAAACCATCGGTATCAGCCCCATCACAAAGTTCCCAAGTAGGCCGCGGCGCGTAATGGTGTCCCAGAGCTCTGTCTTCGTTATCTGAGGCGCGAGGGGGGAGCGGTAGGGACCGGTGAGGCGGTAGAAGGTCGTGAAGGCGGCGCCGAAGCTATAAACGCGTTATAAAATTGATTTCCTTGAAGCAAGGAGGAAAATACGCACCAGTAGCACACCAAAACATGCGTCCCATGCTCCCACCAGAGCTCCCAAAGCCCCGGCGCCGCGCCAATATCCTTGGCTAGGGTGCTCATGTACGCAGAATGATCCACGCCGTATTTAATGCGCGCCGTGTCCTTGACAAGCAGGTGGTAGTGCGGCGGCGGCAGCGGCATCTTCACCTGTTTTTTTAGGAGGGCGATCCAGAAGAAGGCTTGCATTTCGGAGATGGGTGGGATTGCGCCTAGCGTTCGAATTAATATGTGCCCGTGCAAGCAATGGATGGAATTCGCTTACCAACGCCGGGACGGACGAACCCTATGAACCCGACGCTCTCGTCTCCGCTCTTCACAACGTTCCGCACGTCTGCCTCCCCCGGCGTGGCATACCCTCCCTCTTTATCCAGGAACGAAAACTCCTGCCGGTACCCTAAACCCAATTAAAAGTGCCACGAAAACTATGTATGCACATAACTCACCCGTCGCATAAACGACCACCTCGGGCCTGACGTCCCGCCCCTGCATCCGCACCGCGTCCTTCCTCCTCTCGATCACCGGGAACACGGCGCGCCCATTCGGGAGGAAGTGCGTCGGGAACGGCGCGAGGTCGACGGTAAAGTTCGTGTGCGGGGGCATGTCCTCCGGCGGGTCGATGTAGCGCGACATGTACTCGAGAATGCGCGCGCGCGAGCGGTAGGGGCGGTTGATGTAGGGCATGGCTTTGTGCGACTGTCGTTGGTTGGTTGGTTAGAATACAACCGAGAAAAGGGTGGGCAGTACCTTGTTGAGAAAAACGTATGCGCGGCCGAGGCGGTCAGGCTCGAGCTCGCCTACCTGCAGACATAGTTCATAAAATGAAACAAGAGGAAGGCCATCATACCCATTGGTTGCATCCCGCTTGCGTGCCTGTTGAATCGATAAATTTGAGCACCCAATAGGATAAGGGAATCCCTACCAGTGAGGAACCAAATCAGGCGCTTGATCACAAAGTCCGAGACGCTGGCGGTGGTGAGATTCAACCAAAACAAGGAAGATTGAAATGCCTTACAACCATCGGATGTGGGAGGACGCGACCCACGGGTGCTATGGGGATTCGCCAACGAGACGCAAGGAAGGGCAACGCGACTCACGACGTAGGCTGTCTCTCCGAGGTTCGTAATTAACGAATCTATGGGCACGCTGGCCTTCTCGGACTTGAATTGGAACCCGAAGATCTCAAAGTCGTTCTGAGAATTTCAGTTCAGTAACGTAGAAACAGGAGGGGAATTGAAAACTCACGAGCGCTTTGGGGAACGACAGGAACCTGCCAAAAAGGTATATACGGTTAGGGCGCGCAGGGCGCAATCAAATCCCGCATGATAAGTACACACCCAGATCGGGAGCACAGCACGACCTCCTTCGCGCCCGCCTTTGCAGCCTCGTACGCCAGGTCCATCCCCGTCTCGCCCGTCCCCAGAATCATGACCCGCCGCCCCGCGAGCTGCTCACGGGACTTGTATTCCGTAGAGTGGTACGCGGCGGGGGGCATCGCGTCCAGCTGGTGATTCGCAGGGTCGAGGACGTGCTCGATGCCCGGCACGCTGGGGACCGCGGGGATGACGTGCAGCCCGGTGCACAGCGCGACGTACGTCGCGTGAATCGTCTTCGGCTCTTTTTCTTTCCTTAACACCCAACATACTCACGAATACTTATCACGACGCACCCTGTTCCCATTCGCCCGCCGCGGTTTTGGTGACATAGGAAACAATATGCCCACCGTCTGGGTTCCGCGAGACGTTGACGACCTTGGTCTCGAGGCGGATTCTGTCCGTTATGTTGAAATGCTTGCAATAGGCGCGCAGATAGTCGACATATTCCTGATGTCGCGCAATAAGCCTCGGAAAGGAAACTCAACCTTAACAAGCTTAAGCAACCTCGAGCGTCAGATGATCGTGGTGTTCAAAGGGTAGCCGGAAGTCGGAGAAAGTAGTGAGCTGTTTGGAGGAGACGAGAGTTGCGTTCTATAGAGTATTATGAGCGGAAGCGCGTCCTCTTGGCGAAACGAACTCGGTAACCGCGGTAGCGAAAGGTGCCGCCGATATCCGCCTCTTGTTCGAGCACAATTGGGTCAAAAGGAAAGTCGTCCGAGGCGGCGTCGAGTAGCGATTTGCATGTAACAAGCCCAGAAGGACCCGCACCGATGATGACTGCCTTCATGCTGGTTCAACTGCGATCAGCGGATGCGAGTGCTATCTTATCTAATCTGCTTGACAACTTTCCGAACTCGAAAGCCTTTTGAAAGAAACACACCAGAAGAAAGCAAACAAAAAAGAAATATAAAACAATTATCGACTAAAATACAGAACCCCGAGTAATAGGTAAATAGTAATTACTGATCATCCCGCCTCCCCAACCGTCGACCGCCCCCGCCTCATCATAGGCGAAATCATAGGCGGCACCTTAAACCCCTGCGACGGCAGCGCACTCCGCGGCCCCTCCTGCGCCGAGGACAGTGCGAGCTTTGAGCTGGGCGACGGCTGCGCGGAGCGACTCCGCGAGAGGCTCGACCCGACGCGGTATTCCTCTGTCGGGATCGGGAGACCAAGCGCTGTGTGGCTGGACGCCATGGAGGGGCCGCCCGAGGCGGCAGAGGCGGCGGACATGGTGCTGGGCACGGGCGAGCCCGGCATGGGTGAGTAGGGGCGCCCGTTGGTGGAGGGGAGGGGGGAGAAGGACGAGACGTGTAGGAGGATCGCGAACTCTTCCGTGGAGTTGGTGAGTTTGACGAGGTTGCTCCGGAGGGTCGGGTGTGCGCTGCCGTATGACTTGATGACGTTGGATAGTTGTACAACCGTCTGGTAAAGGAAAAGATTCATAAGTTCACGGGCGAAAAAGAAAGTAGATGGACACACCTTCAAGAACAAATTCGAGTCTTCTCGCAGCAGTTTTCGATCCAACGAAGCGTCCCCCTCCTGCATCGCTCTCGTCAGCTCCGCTAACCGCCTCGTTACCGCCCTCGCCCTCTCCAAACTCTCCCTCACATCTGCATCCAATGCCTCCCCGAGCGTCTGCTCCATCATATCCCACACCATCGGCGCCACCTCGACCGCCGCCTGGACCGCCTGCAGCGCCTCCTTGTCCACCTGGGTCTTGGAGGACGACGGCAAATCCAAAAACGACGTCATGGTCTTGGGCGGCAGTGACGGCGACGAGGACGCCGACGCCCCGCTCGAGGAAGACGCGTGCAGCGACGCCTGCGAGCCCTGCCGCGAATGCGACTGCGACTGCTGACTCTGACTCTGCTGCGAGAACGACGCCTGCCCTTGTCCTTGCCCGCGCGAAGACCCCTCCCCCATAGAATTCGCCGACCCCACCGGCGGGACGGCCCCATTGGCGCCGTTTGGCGAAGCCCCCGGCGTCCCGCTGAACGGCGCAGGCAGATGCCGCTTCGGCGCGCGCAGCGTCGGCGTGTGTGTCGCCACCCCCGCGACGACCCCGCCCGACATGAGCGGCACGTCGTCGTACGAGGGCAGCTTCTTCCCAATCTCCACGTCCATGAAGCTGAACGACCCCGCGTGCCGCCGTGCCGTGCGCGTACGCCCCCCGGCGGCGGCGCCGCGGAATCCCGGCGGCGGCGACTGCTCCGATGCAGACGTAGAACCCGGGTTCGCGGCGCCGTTGTACGCGTCCGGGCTGCCGACAAGCGGAGACGGGATGGGGAACGCCTTGGGATGGAGCAGCGGGCGTATGGTCTCGATCTGCGGAATCATGCCCTGCCACGCGACGGCCACCTCCGCAGTCGCACCGTACAGCATGAGCAGCATCGAGCGTAGGTACCGCACGTCGTCCGCGCCGGCGAGGACTTTGAGCTGGAGCGACAGCACACCGACCGCCTTGCCAAACGACGCGACCGTATCGCGGCAGCTCTCCACCACGCCGCGGCACACCGTGTGCGGAGGCAGCATCTTGCGGCTCATCGCGTCGAACCGGTCGAGCGAGTTGATCAGCTGCATCATGTCTGCGCTCGCAGGGTCGAGTACCTTGCGCAGGACGGACTTTAGTCGGTCGTCCGGCGCGTGGATGGTGTAGTGCTCCAGGCTCTGGTACACCTGGCACATCGCGAACAGGATGCTCCGCGCCGAGTCGATCAAGCTGAGCAGCCCCTTGGGGAGCGTGTTGGAGATGGTCGCCGCGGGCAGCTTGGACAGCCGCCGGAAGTACGAGTTGCGCTCGAACGCCATCGAGGGCACAGGCGGCACCGGGGACCCCTGCGACGCGTCCTTGCCGAAGGGGCGGTGCGAGCTGCCCGACGAGTCCGAGTCCTTCCGCAGCGACATGGGCGACGGGAACGAGTCCTCGAGGTTGGAGAGGTTCTTCGCGCCCGCAGGAAGGTCCGGCACCACCTTCTTGGAGGAGAAATTGAGCTTGGCGGTGCGCAGGTCCGGCATGCTCTTTTTCCCGGTGAGATTGGGGCCGCTGCGATCGCGGGTGTGCGCCCCGTTGGCATACGACGCGTTTCGGGCGTGCGCGGCCGTTTCGGGCGGTGGCTCGGGTTTTCGGAGCGAGTCCTTGCGCGGGGGATGTTGCGTAGGCTCGTCGAAGAACTTGTCCGAGTCGGCGGGGCTGGGGAGGTAGCTCTCGAACGAGTGGGTGGGTGAGTTTTGAGCACTGTAGGACCCCAAGATGCCGAGGTGGAGGGGTGGGAGGGGTGGAGGCCGCTCTGCTTGGCCATAGGACGTGGTGCGCACGTCCTCTTGGGCGGAGTCGGACTCGGCGAGGGAGGAAACGGAAAAGTTGGAGTCGATAGAGAAAGAGCGGGCGTGTGGGGTGACACCGGCGTCAAAGTCCTTTTCCGTCACGGGCGTGAAACGGCTCCAGGAGTTGTAGCTGTCCTCGCTGGGTTCTGTTCAGGAAATGTGTTCCCGAGTTGGAACGACAGACTCACAGGGTAGACTCTAGCTCGCCAAAGCCCGAGTCGTCGTGGATGCGAGGACGCGCGGTCTCTGCCTCTATCCACTTTTGCACGCTGCGTATCCAGTCGCGCATTGCCTGCGGGGTCTCCGGTGCACGAGACTGGCCCATCACGGACTTTGGTGGCCAGTCGATCGGGTTCCGCTCGACCTGGAGGACATCGAGCTTGTAGAATTTGGAGAGGTAGATGGGGAGGCGGGTGAGCTTGTTCCGGGCGAGACAGAAGACGCGGAGGTTCAGCAGACGGCCGGGCTGAGTGGGAAGGCGCTTGATCTTGTTGTGACTGATGTCGAGGGTGTCTAGGGCGGGAAGGAGGGTGAGAACGTCGGGAAAGACGGTGAAGGAGTTGCTCTTGAGGTTGAGATACCGCAGACGCGCAAGAAGGGCAAAGGCAGTGGGGAGGGTCGTCAGTCGGTTCTGGACGAGTGCGATGCTAACGAAATTTTGGAAAATCAGTCATTATATTACCTGGGACAGTGCAAAGCGCACCGCTCAACCAGGGTAGCGTCGTCGGGGCCCTCTCGACCAAGACTGGCCAATTCTGCAGCAGCCTCCTCGCTAATATCGGTGAGATTCTTCTTGAGGAACTTGAGGGTGGCGCCCTGGTCGGGGGAGTGGCGGAGTGCATCGGCAATGAGGTCTGAGGACAGCGACAGAGACAGCGGCGGCGACGGCTCTGGGGAATGCTTGAGGCCGTCTGCAGCGACCATTCTGCATTGAACTCAGCCGTGTCACAAACATTGTCACACCCTTACAAGCAACTAGTGTCAACCATCTGCTGTGCAGATGGCACATGTACGACGACAGGAACATATGTACTCGTCCTCAACAGCAACTCAGCATTGGATATAGCCTCAAAACAGCAATTGGCCCCGAGAAGCGCCGGTGGAAGCCAAGGAACCAAAAAAACAGCCGATGGAAGAAGATTTACAGCGACGGCTGATCCGTCCACGCCCGCAACGTTTCTAATGATGCCGCAACCATGTCCTTGAACAACACCCTATACAGCGCCAGTGTATGCTACGAGTTTATCCCGTCGCTCCCCGACGAGCTGTCGATCACCACCTCTGAAGTTCTGCGAGTCCTGGCCGAGTACGACGACGGCTGGGTGCTGTGTGCGAACAAACGCGACGAGAAGGGCATGGTGCCGCGAGAGTGTCTCGACCGCACTCAAGTGCAAGAACAGAATACTAATCCGCAGCGGACACCCCCGTCGTTCAATCTATACGTGGCAATAGTCCGCAGTGTATTTATCCCCTCGGACCCGGACGAACTGGATATCACAACGGCGACGGTGGTGCGGGTGCTGGCCGAGTTCGATGATGGCTGGGCTTTGTGTGCAAATGAGCGCGGCGAACAGGGTGTGGTGCCGCTGGAGTGCCTCGAGGGCAGGCCCATGTTGCCGGTAGAGTTCAACCAGCAAGCAATATTGCCTGCTTATCGACCTTGACATTATATTCTGTACGACTACTGAAAACCTTCATGTGCGCTTATGGATTGCAAATTGAAACAGAAATCTCCCCAGGCCAGTCGCTTCAACATGGTACCGCGCCGATAGAATCTTTACACTAAAACCACATCGACACTGAAAAACTACGACTCTCAGCGCGCATCGCGTGCCACCACCCCGCTGGCATGTACAACAGATCCCCAGGACCCAAGGTAGCGCGCATCGCAAACCCTTCAACTTCTGACACAAACTCGGGGTGCTCAGGGTGCTCCGCCGCAAATACATCGACGCGCGACGTGTTGCCCGTAGCGTACATGCCCGCCCCGCACCGCGGCGGCGCCATCCACACCCTCTTACTCCCTACAACCTGTACTGTTTTTTAAAAAAAGTATCAGTACCCTCCGGGATGACGTAACCGGCATTACCGTATGTGTTGAAATAGGGATCCTAAGAAGGAAGAACGGAACAGAAGAAGTCAGTGATTCCCGAAGATATGTGATATGAATGTTGCAAGCCACGTACGGTGTGCGCTGGCGAGATGGTGCCCCCGGGACCGAGCCAAGCGTTAATAACGAGCTGTTCGTCGTTTGCGGGCGCCGGGCAGCCAGGCAGGCGTGGGAGGTCGGCGTACACGTAGTCTGGCACCTCCATGTCTGCGCGCAGGGCGGGGAACTGCATCAAGAGACTGTGCTGCGCGAGGTAGAGCGGGGCGTCCGAGGGAGCGTCGAGAGAGGCGAGGAAGGTGTCGAAGGGGACGAGCTTTTGGGACCAGTCTTCTGTGCGATAGTCCCGCCCAACTTCAACAGGGACGACGCGGCCGGGGCCGGCGACGCTGCGGAGGTATTCCGTCGACGCCCAGGGGCGGTCGGTGAGAGCCGGCCAGTCACGGGCATAGGCGCGCAGTATGAACGGGTGTTTGTGCTCACGCGATTGGAAAGCAGCGAGACTGGGCGGTGCTGCGAGGACAGGGATAGTGCTTCCCTCTGACTCATGGGCGGTCGTCGACGTCCCGACATCGACAAAGCGGGAGATAGTGGGTGCTGCCAAGTCATTTGACTGGATGCGCTGGATGATGTCGAGTATCAGATCAAGGCGCCCCTCGCCGGCTGCGCCAGAGACAATTATAGCGGCGTCCAACTTTGCGATGGCGTCCAAGGGTGTTGAGACGAGGGCACTTGCAATGGAAGCGTCGGTGTGTAGACGCCGCCAGCGGTGCAGCGAGGTCGTGGCGAGATTGGCGTATGCCTCGGCTACGATTTGGTCCAATTCTTGCGCCAGTTCTTCGCTGGGATTGCTCGCTGCATCTTTGTGAATTGCGGCCAGTAAACGGTGGTACAGGACACCACAAGGGGCGAGGTCATCGAGGTTCAGTGCAAGGAGGATATTTGAGAATGTGACCATCACATTGAGTCACAGCTATGGGCCGCTATATTAAAGAGCGACGCCAAATTCCGTTCAAGTCCATTTTGATCCCCCGTTTCACCTTTTTTGCGGCGATCCGAAGCAATTGCCGGCATATCCGGCCCGGTATGACATCCCGCTTGGACCGGCTCCTCCTTCTCCTCGACACTGGCTCCTCGACCTCTGTGAGGAACACCGCCGCAAAACAGCTCGCCCAGCTCGCTGCAAAGAGCGTCATTAGCGATGTGGCCATCGACGAAGAAGACATAAAAAATACTCAAAAACACGTCTCCAAGGGTGATCCACAAGCATGGGCAGAACTCATGGCCGTCGTCGCCCGCGTACGCGTTTTTCCCGCTTCTTTACGCGTTAAAAACTCACACAGGGCCGCAGATAATACCCTTTCTCCATTCAAAGTCATTTGACACCCGCACGGCCGCCTCTGTCGCGCTTTCGCAAATATTTTCATTGGTGCCGCTATGGGAGCCAGAATCCAAGTCCGCAGAGGATGAGGACAAGAAGGAGCTCCCCATACCAGACTTTCCTGTTTTTTCTGTCCAAGAACTCATCTCGCAGGGAAAGTTACTCCTTGCGTCGTCCGGCAAGGAGTTTGTCAAGCCCGCGGGCATCCTTTCGAGCCCCGCAGAGGTAAAGAAGGCCCGTAAGGCTGCCATGGACCGTCTCGGGCTCGATTTTCTCGACGGGGACGACCTCGACATCGAGAAGGAGCTCGCAGACGAGATGGACGTCGACATTGAAGCCGAAGCCGACGTCGTGCCAGTCAAGGCCGAGGATGATGCCGATCCCGACTTTGCGCCGTCTCCGATGGACGTCGAGCCCAAGTCGGCGCGGCGCGGAAACACCTCCCCTCCAACGACGCGCTCCGGTTCGCCCACCGAGCCGTCCCCAACGACCCCCAACACGCCTGACACGGACCTCACCGCGCTCTCCGCCCGCGAGCGCAACCGCCTCAAGCGCAAACGCAAGCCCGGCAACTCTGCCTTTGTCGCCGCTCCCCCGCCCCAAAGCGTCGGCGCAAAGTATACCCCCGCCCCCGCCGCAGGCAACTCCCACAAAGCGCGCCTCGTCGCCGCAGACGACACCAAGCCCCCCATCACCTCGCGCCTCGGCACGCCCGCGACCACCTCGGAAAAGGTCGTCATCGACCCCTCCAAGGGCGGCGCCGTCTCCCCCAAAGCCGCGAAGCAGTCCCGCGCGCTCGACGTCCGCCCGGGGACGTGGATCTGGGACGGCGTGGTGCGCGTGCTCGAAGTCGACCTCTTCAGCGCCGCGTGGGAGGTCCGCCACGGCGCCGCCATGGCCCTCCGCGAGCTCCTCAAAGCCCAGGGCGCGTGTGGCGGCATGCGCGACGGCGTGCCCCCCTCCGAGAACGCCGCCCTGCACGAAAAGTGGTGCAACGACCTCTCCGCAAAGTGCCTCTGCGTGTTCGTGCTGGATCGGTTCGGCGATTTCGTGTCGGACCAGGTGGTGGCGCCCGTAAGGGAGACAGTGTCGCAGACGCTCGCGGCGCTGTTGCTGCATATGCCGCGCCGGTCGGTGTCGCATGTGCATGCGATTTTGCTGCAGATGATACAGCAGGAGCTGCCCGCGCCGCCGCCGCCGGCTAATGGGCGAGGGAAGAAGAAGGCGGCGCCCACGAAGGAGGCAGACAAGGGGCATGTGTGGGAGGTGCGCCATGCGGGGCTGCTCGGGATCAAGTACGAAGTGGCGGTGCGGAGCGATTTGTTTGCGACGAAAACGCACGCCAAGGTGGAGGACGTGATGGCTGTGGATGGAGAAGTCAAGTCAGAGGACGACATTGTGAAGAAAGAGGAAGAGACAGATTTCGATGAGACGGGGCGAGAAGTCCTTCGTGGCGTTGTTGAAGCGGCGATCTTGGGACTTGGTGACCGGGACGATGATGTGCGCTCTGTGGCGGCGTCGTGCTTGCTTCCCGTCGCAGCGCACCTCGTCGAACAGCTCCCCGAGGCGCTTGACCGGGTGCTCATCGTTCTATGGCATTGCCTCAGTGACATGAAGGACGACTTGAGCTCCAGCGTCGGCGCTGTCATGGATCTCTTGGGCAAATTAGTATCCTACGACAAGGTCATCGCTCTCCTTGCAGACGACGCCGTTGGGTTCGTATACCCTCTTCTTCGTGTCCCAGGTGTTGCTGACTATTTCACTCAGACTTCCTCTAACCTCTCTTGCGCCTACTTTGTTCCCGTTTTTCCGGCACACGATCCCCAACGTTCGACTGGCAGTAGTCAAGACGCTTGCCTCGTTCATGGCCGTGCCGACACTCCCCCGCGAATGGATCGCGGCGCCGTTCCTGCGCCTCCTCTTCCAGAACCTCATCGCAGAGGAGCGAGCGGATATCCGCGACGCCAGTCTCGCCGCGTGGCGGACGGCCCTGACCGTCCTTGCAGGGACGCCGGGTTGGTTGGACACCGTCGTCACGCAGGAGCTCATCCTGCAGTGGTACGCCATCGTGATGACGCCGCTGGGTGTGGCTATCGACCCGGCAACGTTCTACCGCCCCTCAGTCGAGACAGCGGGCAGCGCTGCGCCGGAGCGCCATAATGTCGACAAGAACATGCTTGCGCAAGATCCATCGCTCATCACGAACGAGGTGACGCTCAAGGCGCGTGTCGCCGCCGCTACGGCACTCGCGCAGCTGATAGTCTTCTGGCCGGTCAATGTGAGCCATCTCCGATTTTGTCCTTCCCTTTCGTTTGCTGATTGTGTTTCTTTCCAGGCCCAGTCCATCGAGGACATCTTCCAGCCCATTCTAATGCACTATATCGACTCGTCGAGCATGCTCCAAAAGTTCCTGACCGCTGTCGTATCGGAAGAATGGGCCCGCGAGCACGACGCCATCCCCGACGCGCCGAAGCTGATCGAGCGGTCCGCGATGGCGCAGACACTGAGCGCCAAGACGCTCGCGTGGCTGCAAGGCCCGCCGCCCGCCGCGTACCACGAGATGACGCTGACCCTTGTGCGCATCCACGCGGACTGCATCGCGCTGCTCGGCGCATTTGCGTCGGACTGCAAGCTCCCCATGTCGTCCATCCCCTTCCTCGGCACGGAGATCGACGTGACGGGCACGAAGCCGGGGTGCTTCACGATCGATGTCGCGCAGAACGCGGTGGGGCCGCTGTACACGCGCCTCAAGGACAGTCTTGGGCGCACCAAGAAGCGCGAGCTCGGGATTATTGGGGAGAAGCGCGCGAAGATCGTGGTGAGCATCGAGCGGTATGTCGACGTCAAGGCGCAACATGATATTCGCGTGTCTGCGGCGTTTGCCGCTGCGTTCGTCGCGTTCCGCAGCACGCCGGACAAGGTCAGCCCTGTTGTCAAGGGCATCATGAACGGCATCAAGGTGAGCGATAGTGGTTTTCTATTCGATACAGTGCTGATGGCGAGTAGAACGAGGACAATGTCGACCTCCAGACGCGTTCCGCCATTGCCGTGGCGTCGTTTATCGAATTTTGCACGAGCCACAACATCTCGCAGCCTCCGGACAAGATCGTCAAGAACCTGTGCACCTTTCTCTGCCAGGATGTCGAGCAGACACCGACGTTCGCCTTTACCCGCAAGCACACGGACGGGATCCTCTCGTTCCAGGACGCTACAAAGGCGCTGGCGAACGGCAAAGAAGGGAAAGACAAGGACAAGACGCCGGAGATCCCCAAGCCAGATGACGCCAGTAAAGCGCGGCTCTCGCGGCGTGGCGCCGGTCTCGCGTTCGACCAGCTTTCAAGCAAGTTTGGACCCCAATTGCTGGAAGTTATCCCGAACATGTGGCAATTCATGGCGGGCGGCCTCATCAGCGCCTTTCAAATGGGTACGAACCGTTCTAGCTTCACATTGTTCATCTCGTCTCAATTCATTCTCTTTCATAGATTCACCAGGCCTATCGGACGAACGAATCCAGAAGCAGTATGGGCAGGATGTCATCGACTCTTTGAGCGTTTTGGAGGCGGTTGTCCCCACGTTCCATCCGGACCTCTGGCCCAAGCTAGCGGAGACGTTCCCCATGATGCACACCGCGCTCACCAGCCGCTTTGCGATTATCCGTCAATCCGCCGCGCGCTGTTTCGCGACTCTTTGTGATGTGATGACTTCAGACGCGATGCGATATGTGATTGAGAAAATTGTTCCGTTACTTGGAGATCCGGTGGTGCTTGCGAACCGGCAAGGCGCGACGGAACTGATGTATCGTGCGTCCCCCGTTCTCGGTCTAAGCGACTTTTCTTGACTAACCCCATTCAGATGTTGTCCAGCGCCTCGACATCAAAGCACTGCCTTACGTTCATTTTCATGGTTGTGCCAGTTCTTGGGCGGATGAGCGATTTGGACGATGATATTCGTTCCACGGCCACTAATACATTCGCTTCCCTCGTCAAGATGGTGCCGCTGGAGGTTAGTCGCGTCAATTAGCAAATTAATCGTTGCTCATGAAAATTCTAGGCTGGTTTACCCGACCCACCTGGTTTCCCCGAGGAGCTGTTGAAGCGTCGCCAAACGGAGCGCCAGTTCTTGACTCAGTTGCTCGATGGGTCCAAGGTTGAGGAGTACAAAATTCCAGTCACGATCAAGGCGGAGCTACGGAAATACCAACAGGACGGAGTCAACTGGTTGGCGTTCCTCGCTAAATACAGCTCCGGGATCCTTTGCGACGGTAAGCTCGTCTTCAATCCGCCCAGCCTATTGACTGAGCGTTCCGCAGATATGGGACTTGGCAAGACTTTGCAGTCCATTTGCATCTGTCTAGCAAGCACTTTGAGCGTGCTGAGCGGTTTAAAGAAACGCAATCACCCGACTCTGTCCATCTCCGCCTTCACTCATCGTCTGTCCCCCGACACTCACCGGCCATTGGTACTACGAAGTGCTCAAGTACGCCGAGAATCTGCGGCCGATAATGTACACCGGCAACGCCCGAGAACGCACCAAGCTCCCCCAAGCTGAAATCGCACGACGTGGTTATCACCTCGTACGAGGTCGTGCGGAACGATATCGATCAACTCAACGGTATAAACTTCCTGTATTGTGTTCTTGACGAAGGACATGTCATCAAGAATGCCAAAACAAAGCTCACCAAGGCGGTCAAGTGCGTTCGGGCCCAACATCGTCTCATCCTGTCCGGAACTCCCATCCAAAACAACGTTCTCGAGTTGTGGAGTTTGTTCGACTTTTTAATGCCGGGTTTCCTTGGCACAGAA